>CM052327.1:9354925-9618063 GCA_028455615.1 Lasioglossum zephyrum
TCGAAACAAGTTTCGCAGTAGACAACGAATCAACAGTTTCCCCTGTTTTTTTTATGATTGCCAGATATATCCGACGAAAAATCTATCAGCCGGTTATTTTTTCGAGTCGCGTACCCGATCGGCTTGCGTAAAAACCCCAGAGGGTAGAAATGTCATAAGTCACATGTTGGGGCGTGTAACATCTTTCAATTCCCCGCGAACGGTGTACAGAGAAACTCTAATCGAAAATTCCTCGGGATACTAATTCCGGGCCGATTCCCTTTATTGCGGTCGACCGTTTGCAAAACATCCCTCTTTGAGGATTTCAGACTCGGTGGAGCTCTCGCAGAAACTGTAGTTCAAACAATCGCTATCGATCCGGTCGATGTAAAACGCGTGGTCGATAGAAATTCTGTCGCACGACCCACTCGAATCGTTCCATTTTCTACGACGACGCTGGAAAAGAGGGTTGCGCCAAAAGAGGATCGCCGTGCCTAATCGATAAAACTATCGTTCCGAAGGAACCAATCCTCAAAAAGATTTTCGATTACCCACCCTCGATTTCACCCATCCAGCTATTCCCGAGTAATGTACGTGTGAAATTGTATTTAACCCTGGACGTTCCGCGATAAACAAACAGACAATCGATAAATCGTTCGGAACGAATGAATTCTGAAAACGGCTTTCGATTAGCCACCCTCGATTTAAGCGATCGAATAACTCTGTTGCAACGCACGTAAAAGTCGCATCGGTCGAAATTCGCAGACTTGGAAACTGTGAGATAAAGATAAAGAAATGTCTATAAAACATAATTTTAAAAAAATACATTTATTATTATTATTATTATTAGCTCGTTTTTTTGTTTGTCTGACTGTTCAGTGACAAATTTTGATTTTAAACTAATGATGACAGTGTATTATTAAAAAAAAATTTTTCAAGTCCATCCGTTTTTACATAAGTATTTACAAAGAAAATAAAAAAAGAAAAAAATACAAGACTACTAAGTATTTACAAAAACATATTATTCTTCTTTGCAGAAAATGGTTCTAGGTTCGTCGTAGTTATTATTGCGGAGTAATCACGATTAAAGAATGACATTAGATTATTTAGCTTGTACGAACAAAACCTGATTTGAATTTACACCGACACGATTAATATCACTGAAGTATTCGCGTCGCCGAATATAAACCATTCCGCGAATTTCCTTAGCGAGCACAGGCCGCGCGTAGCCTCTGAAAAATGTAGAGCGGCTCCCCAAAGGGTTCTCTGTCCTAATAACGCGAGCACTTACATTCTTGTATAATACGCGTTAAAGGGTCAGCGCAGTAAGTAAAGTTGCTGTGGATCTGGCAAGTAGCACAGCTAGAGCTACAGCATGCTAAAGGCTGAACAGACAGGAGCAGCCGAAAAAATAAGGAAAAAACGAGTCCGGAGAAGGATAACGTCCTAATAAAAGAGAAAAGGGAATCTCTAGACGGTAGCAGCGGCGCGAGTGGTACGAAGAGAGACAGAAGTGGTGGAAGAAGGAAAAAAAGAGGGAGGAAACGCGGACCGGAAAGAAGGGGAGAAGATATGAGGGGTGTGGATCAAAACGCAAAGGACGCGGCTTTTCTCCCCTCCCCGTTCCTGTCTGCCGCGATTGAGAGGGTGAAACGCATCGTTGCGAACTCGTGATTAACCCCCGGCGTGTTTCCATCCCCTTTGCGCCGCGAGGAACCGCGCTCGACCTCAGACTTTGAGGAACTTGCCGTTCATTCCGGCAAACTTGCGGCGTTTTCCCGCTGGGAAAGGGAAATGAGGAACGGACACGCCGACGAGAGAGAGAGAGAGAGATGAGAAAAATAAGAAACCAAGCGAAAAAGGAAACGCGGAACTAGGGGAAAGGTGGAGAGAGGGTAACGAAAGATATATCCTGCGCAACGGAGAGTGATAATGCACGGAATTAAAAGTTCTGCCGTTCCGGAAACCATTCTTCGCCGCTTCCGGCCCCTCTATCCTCCCCTTCCTTTTTACCCTCGCTGAAATTGCTCGCGATAGCCCCCGGCGAACGTGCACGCGTGTTACCCGTCGCGCCGCTTTGTTTTCTCAGCCCTGGGACCACCGCGATCGTCAATCGAACCGCACCAATGATACATTTAACATGGAACTCTGTGCTCCACCTACAGCGATCCAAAATTTTTAACGTCCTCGTCCCCCACGTAATTCGGTCGCTCCTTTCACTGGCAAATACGATTATACCTATTGATCAAATGCGTCTGAAAGGCTGTGTTGTACGTTCATTGAATTTTTTGTCTTTGTGTTTATACAATCCAATATATTCCACGGTTTGAAACTCAGTTTCGTTCAACTAGATTGTAGAATTCGATTTTTTAATTATACTTTGGTTCATATATCGGTCGATATAGAAATTGCACCCCTCCGAATTTGCTTTCTACCCAGAACCTGTATTTCAGCGTTACCTTCATACGAGACACGGTGTATTTTCGGAATCGCGATACTGTATCGAGGAGGTGTGCGAGAAGCTATCTGGAAATTTAGAACGAACTTTGTTTACGTGTACCTCCATTTTCGAGGAAATTGATTTTGAATATTCATCGAGCTTCATGATACTGAATCCAATTCAACTGGTCTGACCAGTGCTTGGAATTTCTACTTGCTGTGGGCATCCGCAATGATGCGGTATTATTCCGTATCGATTTCGTTGTTGTCTGTTGCTTCTCTCGGTTCGACAAGTTTGAAAAACTAATTGTCCTCAAACAAATACTGTTCTTTCGGTTCTATTAGCTTGGATGGCTCTGTCGTTTTTTAAAGAAACAGGCTCAAAGATGGCAACAATTTGTTATACACGAATTTTCATGAATTAATTCAAACGTTTTCCTTAAAATGCAACAGAACCTTCGATTCAAACAGTTTCGTACAGTATCTTGTTACATATTGTTTGATTAAATTGTTGATAACAATGTTGTGATCGTAGATTTTCATATTTTACATTCATTACAATTGAAAAAAAGTAGAAAACTTTATTTTACCACCGGCTGTTTTAATTCTACATTGTTCCATAAATAAGCTTGATTAATTTTGTCATTTAAAATTATAATGTACGTGTGGCATTTTTTTTACTTCTCTGTAAAAATAAACGTCCTAAAAGAGCGGACAACAAGGGTGTGCGAGCAATTCGACCAGAGGCTCATAAAATATTGTATAAATATAAAAGAAAGACGCGTCTCCGGGAAGAATAGCATCGACGCAGGATCCATAATAAAAAGAGGATCCATGCCCGGCGAAGTATCGCGCGATTGTTTATTTCTTCTTCGCTTGGAAGCAAAGCGAGCGAAACCGGCGAAGAGAGAAAGCTCCTAAACCGAAAATTGCCGGATTCGAATATCTGGGTCGTCGAAGAACGCGAACGAAATCGCGTTGCACAATGGGTGCAACATTCCTCCGGACTGTTACGCCTCTAATCCCCTAAAAAGAATCTTTTTAGAGCCCGGTCTCCGCGAACAGTTTTTGGATACGTCGGTCCACTTCGCTCGACAGTTACGGAATTATGGCTGTGCCGTGAATCATCCTGCGTAAAAAAGGATACGATCGGGATGGTAAACTTTCCTGGCAAAGGGGACCGCGTTGGTATTCGTCGGATTCGTTGTTTCTAGGTGTACCTCTCCTTCCCTCGTGTATCCACCCTCGCTGATTCTACACGTAAGAGCGCTCGGTGTGCTACTCGCGACACACGATCGCGAATTTCGTATTCGAATCACGCCGCGGGACTAGAATAACACTTTCCGCAAATAATAGCCCATCTGCCAGCTCGAAGAAAACTGCTGGACCGTCAGGAAAAAGGATATTTTACGAGCGACGAGGCTTCGTCAGGAAGCGACATTCGCGAATATCAGTTTCGTACTCCGCATTTCAATAAGACACGACCTCTCGAACCACGACCCAGATTCGAGTACACTGTTCGGTAATTATTTACTTTAGGTCATCATTCTGAACAACTTTTTCCTATACATGTTAAAAACATTGTTTAAAGTAATGTTAAAATGGTTTTTTAAATGTAGCTTTTGAAAACTTTCAACAAGAAAAACTCCAACAATGATGACTAACGATTCCTCACGTAGAAATTCGTCCGATCATCCATTACACGCGACAACGTTGAATAATGTCCCTATTCTTCGATAGAAAATTATTTTTCCAGCTCTGCACATAAATAGTGATGAGCCACTCTCTGTTTTATTACGTTTATACGTCTGCATTGTAGAAAATATTACAGTCGCTGAGTTGTGCGTATTTTTCGGACGCGTTTCATAAATTTCGTACATTTCCCGGCAAATTCATTACCGTTATATATGTATTTAAAACACAAAGTCGGATGAAACATATCCATAACATTTTTCGGGCATTCCAAAAATTTATCTTGATATATCAGCGGACTTTATAGCAAGGCTCCTGCGAAATTTACCTAAAAACTGTTTATCATCATCCTCTTTCAAAAGAGATCGCGCGTAATAATAAATAAAACGAAATACCGAACTGTAGAGCATTCACTATTTTTCAGTTTCGGGGGATCAATGAGACAATACGAGCGATTACAGGGTAGGATGACGTTCGGCTTCGCATAAACAGGGGAAACAGGTAGAATCGGAACGCGATTCGAACATTGTTGAAAAGCCAAGCGCGCGGACGCAGAACGAGCTGAAATTTACCGTCGACATTATTTCCTTGTCAAGTGACTACAAAGTGAGAGTATGAATATTTCCCCGGCGTCAATTTCGCGGCTCGGCTACACTGCGAAATCGCGGCCATGAATCCCCGCGCGTAAATAACGTATTTTACTGCGCACGCGTTTCGACGGTGACATGGGGCATTCCAACAGCCTCGAAAAAAGGCACGAACCAAAATAAAAAAAAAAGAAAAAATACACGTCGATGAGGAAAAAAAACTAATTTGGAAGACCACCCGCGGAGGGTCGCGCCAGGCATCAACTGCGCGGAGCGCGAAAATAGGAAACGTTATCGAGCGCGTGCACGATGCCGTTTTAAATTACAAAATTTTGATGTTTCCACTGCCGGATCGATAGCTGCCTTTTGTTCTTCCTCGATTCACGTACCTCGAAACAGAGAACGCTAGAAAAACCGAAGACGGCACCGCGTCCTCATAATTGGCCAATATTTTATTCATGCGTCTCTCCATACCGTCACGATGCTTCACCGTACGAAGAAAATTCAACGCTAATATTTCTCGATGGATTGACCACGTAAAATAAGGAGTTCCCGGTTTTGGTAAGCGTCCAATTTCGTAAATCGATATTTCGTCCTTCCATTTTTCAAATAACAGGATCTTCGGTAATTTTATGCTCTGATTTTCATCCCCTTATTTCCTGACTCGTTTCGATTTTCAAACTTTTCGTAGAATCGACGGAAATTCGTTTGTTTACTCGATACAGTAATTACTTTCCGAGCCGGCAGTGCGATTGTTCGTTTTTTTTCTCTCCAGTATGCTAAAATCGTTGTCGTGTCGAGAACTTCGGTTGCAATGCAAATCTACGAGATGCAAGGCTCACGATGCGTCGTTCGGAACTTTACATACGTTTCGATTTCCCGAAAATGAGAAACTATGGCGCGCATTAAACCGGAAAAAGTTATGCTGTGTCGAGGTCACTTACCGGTGCTTCCTGTCTATCTCTCTTTTTCTCCTCTCCTTTTTTTTACACTTTATTTCGCGGCCACTGTGATTGCGATTTATGTTGCCAGCATGCGCACGCCTTCTGTATTTGTTTCCCATTCCTCCATTCATTTTCACCGGGTCAACTTGCCGCACCCGTCCACTGTTTTATTACGTTTCATCGCTCGTTTACTTTAACACCGCCACTTTTTTACCCCAGCCGGAAACGCTGCCGAATACTCCTTATTTTCTAAATCAACCGAGCGCACGCACGATGTTTATCTGAAAAATTTTCAAAACTATCCACGATGTCCCGGTGAAAATGAAAAAGTTACAGGAACACTCGAATTTCTGTATGAAACATTTTTTGGTCATTTAAATGCTTGAATAGTTTCGATGATTTCGGAACAATAGTTCGCTAGTTAATTATTCTGCTTTCAATGGCAGAGAATTGTAGGAAAGGCCGCTGTATATTTGAACGTAATTCAAATTCGCTCGTTGAAAGTACGCCGAATCATTAAAATGAATGTTGTATCCCGGAAGAAATATTACTGTTGTTATAACGGGCCGCTCCAATTAATTTTGATTCAAATAAAAACGTAGGAAAGTTATAATTTTGAATATAAAAGTCCTCCACTTTTCATTCGGGATGATACATGTTATGCATTTCATTGGTGGTATAAAATACATAAAATATTTCGCAGATTTTTTTTTATTAAAAATCTCGCGATCGTGACGAATCTACTAATGACTTGCCAGATGTGTGTAAATCGTCTCTTAATGGGACATTAAAAATGTGTACAAAAAGACTGTAAAATTGAAGAGCACGTCCCAGTGACGCAGCTGGATGCGCACATAAATTCCGGCATTTTATCGCGTCGTGAAAGATATCTGGAAAATATTTCGGGAAACAGTTGGCGTTTCTTGCGAGACGTTTATGTAAAATCGCTGGTTATAAATGATTTGTCGCACGCGGGAGTTCGTTACGATGTTTAGATTATTAAAAAAAGAGAGCACGAGAATTAGATAGAACAACGCGCATCGTGCAATTAGTAACACAGCTGACACGCTCCGATAACCGTGATACAAGTTTCGCGCGATGATTGGTTTCCCCCATCGAGCGGCGATCGGACCGGATAAAAATCTGGTTTTTCCAGCGATGTATTTTTCCACCTTTTTTCGTTCAATCGAATCCGCTTTTATGTCGCCTTCGGTGGATACACTCTACGAATTACAACCGTATGCGTCTGTCACTCTCTTTTCCCCTTTTTCTCGTTCATTTTCCACTCTAATCTCTGTCCCACTTTTTTTTACACAGAAAATCATCTGCTCCGAAACACGTGTGCGACACGTCGCAAATTATTTTTCTTACTTGGAGAATTTTGTCGAATTGATAGCGACAGTCTCGTATTTCCCGACCGAGAAATTTGAGAAAATCGTTTTGCGAAATGGAAGGTGGAAATTTACAAATTTAACCGCGCTTCACGCTTCGAAAAATTTCTTCAATGATTTTTTAGGATGAAAAAATTGCTGAAAAATATATAAAACCGTAAAGAAATTTTAAATTATATTCTGTTCACGGAAGCTACCAGATAGAAAAATATGAAAGACGTTGAAACGTTTGACTGGCTCGAACTTTTTAGTGGGCTGTAGAGTGCTAGAATATATCTTCTGTCGGATTTCCGCGGTATTTAAAAACGTACGGTTCACGACAGTCACCCCTAAGCGGTAATCGTGCAAAATTAAAATCCCAGTGCTGTCGGTCTTGATTTCCCCGAATTTCCATCTTGCCATCCAACGAAATCGATAATGGCTGGCGTGCTCATCGGTCGTGTTCGTCGTCGGCGACAACGACAGAGGGAAACGGAGGCGCAAAATTTTCCAGAAAATTTTTCCAAGCCGGATAGGTACGTAAAGATGGGGAGAGCGACGGAGGTTTCTTCGGAGGGTTTTTCTCTGGTTTTTCCCTTTGCGCCGGAGCCAATTCAACCCCTCGGACATTAAATGCAATTTGCAGCGGCGTGCGCGTGAGTGTTCTGGATTTCATCGGGCGCGACGATCGTAAATCGACAGGGCTGAATTTCGCGCGGATTCTCGTTAACCTGGTCTTCGAAATAAAAATTTCTTGCACTACCAACCGAAAATTGTTGCCAGTCGACTATGTGGAATCGAATTCGCGCCGATCCGGATTTTAATGGGTAGATTCATTAAAATAATAGATTCATTAAACTAACACGGAAATCCAGCTTGGAACGTGTTGAAATTCGCGAATTCGTCTGAACATTGCTCTATTTCTTCTGTTCCGGTGAACAAAAATTTCTCAGATCATTCACGCACATTCTACCGAGTAGCAAATACCACAATGAATTATTTCCGAGTTCTCGGTTGCAGATAGAGTATTTGTTTTTTAAATCCAGAAGCATTTTGTTAACCCATAAGAAACTGAATAAACGGAGGTACAAAGGTCAAAGTGGACTCAGAGAGCCAGCGTGGTCAAGTAATAATAATTATATTATGTTACACTTATTCACATACCTTAATTATTATTTACTCACCTTTTCGTATCTCCGAAGGCAGCAGCCCGCGGTGTTGAAAAAATACAGCGGGAAAGAATTTACCGTTCGGAGAGGGATGATTTCCTCGGAATATCTCGGCTGTATTTAGGAACACCTTGGGCCGAGGTCTGGAGAAACATTTTCTGGAACTCTCATCGCTGTCTTCCTCTGCGAGACGTCGGAATATCTCGCGTGTGGGGCGGAAGATCTTCCGCGAGTCTATAAACGAAGGGTCGGCACACACCCCCGGGAGTTGTTAAGGTGCGGAATTTTCGCGTGCGAGAGGCAGTTTTCAATTGTCACGGTCAAGTGACGAGGCGAAGGTATCGCTGCGAACAACACGACCTTGTTTTCCCTCGTTCCTTCGAAGGGTGGGTGGAAATAAAAAAAAATATATATAAGAGAAATAAACGAAGTGAAGTCAGAAGTCTAATCGACTCCGGTGCCAACCCTCCAGGTCCGCTCGCGCACGAACGACCCGACGAGAAGCCGCGAGAACTTTGCCGACTTATGCTGCTTGTCCACACGAGTGCACACCCTCGCGAATTTTTTCCTTGCGGCTACGAATTATGCTCCTTCCTTGCTAACCCCGGGGGAGCTCGAGGGACTTGATGACGCTGCCTCTTTGAGTCCACTTTGACCTTTGTACTTCCGTTTATTCAGTTCCTTTTTGCGTTAATTGATGGGTTCAGGTTTCACGATTGTTCGAATTTCTATTCGGTAAACTTTATCTTTATCATTTTTTAAACACTTCTCCTACCGAACGCCTATCAACCCTTCGCTGCATAGTGTATCATACTTCTTACCATTATATTTATTTTTCTGAAAATGTTTTAATTTTTTTTAATATTTTCCCCTCAAACAATACAACAAACTGACCTTTTTTTCAATTTTTTTATCCCAATTTAAAAAATCATGCAGCGAACGGTTAATAGGAAATTTTCTTTTACATTACAATCTTAAATTAAACTATTAAATGACTCGTTAGTTCACAATGAAAATTGCTGTTGCTATTGAAGGTTCCATTAGAAATTGTTTCAGCCATGTACCAAATATTTAAAAATTATGCAATAATTACTGGTGTGTTATTAATTTTATTTACATAAGTAATATAAAAATAATATAGAAATATAAACTCCCGTCCCAAAATCACTTATTCACCTCCAACAAAATGGAAATCAAAGAATAGAAACTTCCAGTCCGATTTTACCGTTCTATTTCGACTCCATGCAGCTATCAAACGATAATATTTCAATGCAAGATTAACTAAACGCTTCCGATGAAAAAGTAAAAACAACCATCCGTCGATTCTCTCTAAAAGCGGCGTCCGTTCTAACGGATCAAGGCAACTAGTCGATAACCACGAATACGTCGAATTAAAAATTAAATGGCATGATGGAGAGTAGACGCAATACGGACGCGCACGCGTTTACACTCTCCGAGTTTGTATAGGGTCGACGAGTACAAATGTGACAGCGGGTGAATTTATTCGCGATGAGCCTCGCGAATTTTACGATTTACAATGCTCTACCTCGTCTTCGCGGTTGTTTATCATCGGGGCGAGACGCGCGAAACGGAGGTACATTTTTATCTCCGAACTAGTGGGAAATTGATTCGCGAAATAAACAGCGCCGCTGTCTCGCCTGTGGCCAGAACAATTTTCTCTGAATATATCTCGATAGAGTATCAGAGACGCGTTAACAGTTTAATTCGTGTATGAATTATAAATTACTTACCATTGAATTCTGTTTTTCTACATTTTTAACATACATGCTCAAATATTAATTACGTACGCCAATATATGATATCGAACTTCCACCGTTCGAT
Source organism: Lasioglossum zephyrum (assembly GCA_028455615.1). Taxonomy (NCBI): domain Eukaryota; kingdom Metazoa; phylum Arthropoda; class Insecta; order Hymenoptera; family Halictidae; genus Lasioglossum; species Lasioglossum zephyrum. The sequence continues at coordinate 9,364,948 of CM052327.1, forward strand.
ATCGATCAACCAATCATAGAACGAAGTCGCCTTATAAATTATTTAAATAAAAATAAATTTTTAAAAATACCACGTTGTTAAAAACGGACTAAAAAGTATAAAATAATTTTTTTTAGTGCCATAAAGATTCCTAACCTCGTACAAATAGTCCTGAAAATTTGTGATTGTGAATTTTGAATACCTGTGAAAATACTTGTGAGATTTCAAACGAAAAACGTGGGGCGCATGCGATAGATAATTGATGCATTTTGCGCTCCATGTTTTTCGTTTGAAATCTCACACGTATTTTCACAGCTATTCAAAATTCACAATCACACATTTTCAGGACTATTTGTACGAGGTTAGGAATCTGTATGGCACTAGGAAAAATTATTTTATACTTTTTAGTCCGTTTTTAAAAACGTGGTATTTTTAAAAATTTATTTTTATTTAAATAATTATTTTCTGCTTTTTAGTCTTGTGTTAATACTTACTTGTATCACTCTTTATTAATACTTTGTATACTCACTAACCTTATTGTAAATTTTACTGGGTAAACAAAGCGATGATTCACTACCGGTCGCGATACTACACTACCGATGGTTCGCGCGTCGGGGCGAAATGGGTCCGTGGAGTGGGGACGAGTCAGAGTGCGCACGCATAGTAAAATAGAGAGGGTTGTCGAGCGAAGTGGGGATCGCTGAACGCGATGACGTATTCGCGGGGGGATGAAAAGGTAAATATTTAATTGTTATTTTCTCCGAAACGGTAAGACTTTTAAAAAAAATTTTTTTGAATAATGCATTGTCATCCAGTTCTGAGCCATGTGTGCAATTTCAAGTCTCTAGCTCATCAGGAAGTTAGTTTAAAATCAATTGCAAAATTTGCCACCGAACAAAGACAGACAAACAAACAAACAAACAAGAAAGCGAGCTAATAAAAACGTGGTAAAATATATTATTTCTTATAATATATAAATATGCTTTAAAGCTTAGTTTTCTGTAACACCTTATTATTCAGTTAAAAAAAAATTTTTGTTGCCACAGCAAGTATGTGTGTTATCATTTTTCTTTTCTACGGTATTTTTACACAGCTATATCCCAATATTTTGTCAATCTTTACTATAAATGTATTAAAAACACAAAATTTAATATGTAAGGCAGAACGTTCTGAAAAAAATGATGAAACGTAGAAAATAATAGAAAATGGTGAGAATTAAATGTCACGTGCTCCAGGTCCATTTCGAGGTGCGAAAGTAGAGGAGGATCTCTGGACTGAAAGTATTTTCCTTTCGGGCCAATAAGTTCGCGGTGGTTCGCGACAATAAATTCATTTAAAAGAAACACATATTTCCGCGTGTCGGGGTTTCGGTGCTCCGGTTCCGGTAACTCGGCGAAGAAATGTGGTTATTTCGAGTGATATCTACGGGGGTGGCCAGGGGTTTCGAGCATTCCGTGCACGTTGTAGGAAATCAGAATCAGAATTACGAGCGACTCGCGCCGACAAGGTCGCAATTTCGCGGTAATGCGACGTAATACAGACACGGTGGACGGAGAAATTCGAAGGAATATCGTCGATAACCGGCCGGAAACGACGACGGGGTGGTACGGGACATTCCGCTGGAAGATCGCACTAATGACGAGGCGAGGGTCGATTTGAAGAATTATTATCGATAATCGAGAAAATACGGGAACACAGAGTTCACGGTGGCGGGCAACGTTTCTTCCGCGAGGAGAACGAGAGATAGAGAGAGCCTCCGGTACAAGAAAAGGAAACGGCAGATACTAATGAAAGATAATCACAGCGAACCAGGGCGAAATAATAAGAAGTTAATTCGATTTTTCTTGCTCCGTTTCTGCCGTGATCAACCTGGTTCCGCCGTCAAGCCGATTAATAAATACTTGGACAACTCCGCTATCGATTAGATCTTAGCCCACGGTCGCAGCCCGGTAATTAAAAATGTTACGGAAGCGGCGCTGATGCGATGCCCTCTAGTCCAACGGGAGGAAATTACTGGACTCCGGAAAACTCGATATAACGTAATTACTGGCTGATATCGGCCGGATGCCGACTGTGTTTTGCGGAATCAGTCGGCCATGTTTATCTGCGAAATTGAAAAAGAACCAACGGATTACAAACCCATTACCAAGTCGGAATTCATTCTTAAATGGAGAAGGTGTCTCGGCGGACCTCCAACGTTTCAGCTTTTCACCGTTTTTACTTCGTTGATCCTGGTTAAACAAGAATACTCCGGTTCGTCTCAATTATCAATGCTTCCTGCCAATTTTTAAATGGCTAGTCGCGGTGAATTCTTCAGTGACGTATTTAGCAGAGAATACGCTAGAATTTATGGTCCTTAATTCTCCTCCCTTAGTAATGCTCCTTGGGAGTTTGCCACGCTGTGATATTTTTGATAAAAACTAATGAAATTATTTTTTTGTTCAACTGACTCAATGACCCACTAGTTCGAAATTTTTTTCGAACATTTTACGAAGTAACTCTGTACCACGGTGTTAGATTGACATAATGATAAAATAATGAATAAATTAACGAGTCAAACTGTTACTTTTCGATGTTCCTTTCATTAAAATTGATGATGATTAACCTGGTTTTCTAAGTAAGCTCCCAAAAAATTGACACGATCAACGGATGAGGGTTAACAAATTGTTTCTAAACAATATTTCTCGCCTGGAAAATATTCGAGCGCGGCGTGTTCAACCGCTTGCAGATTGGTCTGAAAGTTTAATCGAACCAGGCAGACGTCGCGGCTGGATTGAATTAATCAAGCACGTCTGTAAGACACTAATGGATCTGTCCGTGGTTGTCGATGTCTAATTACACGATCGAACGTCTGGATCCGGTGACGTGTTCCGCGGGAGACTTTTCGCTTCTTCGTGGAAGAGGATAAAAAAGAATCCGTCGATTGTCCTCAAGGAAGGAAACTTTCGTGGTCGAGAGGAGAGGTTCATTTGAAAACGAATGTGCCAGACGACGAGTGAAATCCGGAGGTCCGTTAGTTTCCAGTGAAATGGAGTTGTCGAGAGGGGGTTGGATCAGGGGATGACGGGGTGCGGAGATCGAACAGCCCGGGAATTAGAACGGATTAGCGATTCTCTTTTTCAATCTCATGAGGAAGACTGAAGAGAGTTCGTGTTCTTTTTTTTTTTTGTTATAATTCGCGCTTCTGAGACTCGACGGTAATGGCGCGAGCGTTCGTAGATAATGAACCCTTCTCCCGTGTTTAATTGCCCCGTTGATTTAAGAGTTTTATGATCCGGTTGAATTCCATTACGACAGGCCGGATAATTGCGGAGAGCCTCTTTGATTAACATTTATGACGTTCGGATACTTCATACGTTCGTTCTATTGCCAGCGTAATTATCCGAACGAGCTCGATAAATAATCCAAAGATCCGGAAGTAACAATAGACTTTTTCCTAACATTCTCCCGTTGAATTTTCTGATCAGGTTCCCCGGCGAATATCGTTATCGATCGATAGTAAATAATATGAAAAGTTGAACAACAGAAAAGTCGAACAGCCTTGTACAAGAATAATAAATCACAGTTTCCAAGTTATTTACAGGGTAATGAATTTCGCGTTGAAACCGTTCCATTATTGTTGCCTTCCAGAAAACGATAATTTCTAATTAATGTATGAAGGCAAGAAAAATAATTAATTAAGACACGTTCACCGACTATCCGAGTGCGAATAAAATTCGCAAGCAAAAATTTCGGTTATTCTGATTAATCGAAACATAATCATATTCCATTCGCGGTTACCTTTCCTGGATTTATGAAATTCCTTTTATCTTCGATGGACACGTGTTTATTTGTTTCGCGGATACGCTAATTAATATAACGCGTACACGCGCCGAGCTCAGGGCAGACACGACTGTTCGCCGCGTGCTACGTAATCCAATTATCCACGGTATTAATTAAAAACAATAATGAAAAGCGTTCGGCCGGTCTCTTTTATTACGAAAATTACCGACGACGACATTGCACGAAATAATGTTCCCAGCGTACTACGTTATTAAGGACGACAAGCTATCGGAACGTGATCTTTCATTTTTCATTATAATGAGCTTCGGAGGTATCTTAAGCATTTGCAATGAAGAATATGATCTCTATAATGTTATTAGCTGGCCGATCGAAAATCTTCTTATCATGTGTAGCATAGTTTCGAGACAGCTTTCACAAGATGACAGTAAATTTTTTCTAAAGAAAAATTGAAAAAGCAATTTTTTTTCTTACTTTTCTTGATAAATTGAAAATGACCTTGAAAAATTGTGGAACAAAAATTTGCTATAATCACCGACTAGAGTCACGCTAATTATCCAGTCCATTAGAACGAAGTAACAGGGTGCGCGCAGCTTCGGGGGTTAATTTTAATAAGCGTCCAGGGTAGGTCTAGCAATTTCCCTTTTCATTTGGCCGAGTTCGATGGTCATGAACCCGGGGTTTCACCGAGGATGGTCGGGGGTTCACGCGTGTCGTCTCCGCGGCGAGGACAATCGAAGTATTCTTCGTTCGGGGAAAAGAATAAGAGGGTGGCGGGGTCGAGGGGTGGATGGAAGGTTCATCGTCATGGAAGTCACGGCTAGATCGGGGCAAGCGTTTTCATAGTTGGCCGAATCGCTGGAGGCGTCTCGCTTAGAAGGTTCCCTCGTTATCCGGAAGGCAAACTTCTTCCATCCCCTCCGCAACCCCCGATGAGGACGATGAACGAAGCGATAAGGAAAGTTCGTCCCGGAAGGTGGCCCCGCGCCGAGATAAGCCGGCCCGCCGAGGTTTTCTTAGGGCGCAACCGAGCTTGCGGAGCTTCCATCCCCCTCCCCACCGCTCTCATCTACAAACCCCTTAGCCGCCGCCCTTCCCCTGTCACCTTTTCATCCCCTCTATCCGTTTTGCCAGTGTGTCTCGTTAATAGTTTTTACGCGAGGTCTTGGCCAAGATAAAGACAAGGCATGATCGCGAAGAAACGAACGGTACCACGGCGAAATTAAATTCCGCCGAAGGTGGAACATGGCGGCCGCGTGTTACCGCCTCTATGCCGCACACTCCGCACACAATACATCGGCGGAGGAACGGTAGTTTATCTTGGCGGACGGGCCACGTGTTATCGAAGCGCGTGTTCCGTGAAGTATGGGCTCTCGATGCGATCCCAGCGTGATGAAAAATGGATAGAGGTCGATAGAGCCACCGAGGTCCGAACGGGTCGAGGGTGCTTCCTTTTTTTTTTTTCTTCGGGTCTTCTCCTTTTTCTTTCTGCAGCTCGCTTCTTCCAGCAACTCGCGAACCATCCTCCCACGCCCGGAGAAAATTTGTTCCCTGCACGATCCTTCGCGGATTCAACACTAATCATTAATTTAATAAATTATATTATAATTATGATATAACGTAATTCTACATTAATTTTTTCTTTCTTTGTACGAATATATGAAATTGATGTAACTCGGACACAAATGTGTAGTAAAAGAAAGTTAGATACTATCATATTTAATAATGAAAATATATATTGGAGAAACCGTCGGATTGAACACTAATGATTAATTCAATAAATTATATTATAATATACATTACATACATTCTACATTAATTTTTTTTTTTCTTTGTACGAATATATGAAATTGATATTACTCGAACATAAATGTTTAAAATATAATTAAGTTAAAATATATATTGGAGAAACGGTCAAATAGAACTTACCCGCGAAGACATTGTTTTCACTGTTCAGTCGGTGCAGCTCAGTTGCTGGCGGATGATATTCTTCTAATAATTTATTCAAGCGCACGTTGCAGAATCGGTACGCGCACCCGATAATTTTCCGAGTTTCCGTAAACCGAAAGGAATTCGCCCGCAAACCCGTAGCCACGTCCCTTCTCCCAGTCGGTGGCTGATGATCCATATTGCAAGAGAATCTTGGTAACTGCAGCTGCGATCAGTGTGCATTTTCATACAGTGATTTATATCATCGGAATATCTAGGAATATTAAATTATCAGTGAAATTTCGTGCGCGCCGGAATACGCGGTTGTTTCGGTTTAAATGCGCTGCCGGAATAAGATATTAGCCGAGGGTTGTTCAATATTTCATTGGCCGTGAACGCCGCGACGTGATAAGTGTTGTTAATATACACCGCGCTCGCGTTTATAATGCATTGATAAGACCGCCATCTTGGTGCGCCGACGCACTGTGGTTTCAAAACCCGAAAACGTGGCCAAAACCTAAAAGGTCAACTTTCAGCTAGGCATGTTTTCATTATTGGAAGTGGTACCCTAATAGTGTCAACAATTGGGGATAAACCGAAAAGGTCGAATTTGTATACCTGAGCATCAGTTGCAGTCCGAACTTCCGATTCTTAACACCGCGCTATTTTACGCTTGTGAGTCTGAGCGCGAATTTTAAGTGTATCGAAAAAGAAGAATTGTATCGTTGTGTCTTTAATTGTGGATTATGAATGCACTTTTTGTGGAGATAAGTTGAATAGTTTTTATTGCCAAATGTTTGTTCTTAACTGTTAGCAAATTTTTTCGGAATTCGTGGATTCTCGTGCAAACGCAGCATATCAAAGTTGAATTACAGTTGAAAGAAATGTTTCCCGATTGTTCGGACTTTAATGAATAGCTTCGACAGCTTTAATGAATATTCAAGTTTTAGCACAATTCGCAGTACCGTTTTTACTGATAACTTTTAGTTTAATAGCAATCTATTATTCCCTTTTTGTTCTGAATCGTGTCGTACGAAATGTATAACTAAAATCGTAATCCTGAATACGAAGTTGAACGTGAAATAATTCTGTGAATTCATTCAATTTTATATTTTACGCGATTGTTGCTTAAAGAATCGGATTACAAAAGTCTACTCCATCGAGTACAGAGTTATTGCAGACGAGCAACAGGAAAGAAATGCAATTTCTCTTCCCGTTTGTTCCAACTGATTAAACGCAGTTAATAAAGAATTTGAAACTCACTGGCAGCGATTAAGAACGCGATCCAATAGAATCTTGGAAAGTTTCGTCAAAGATTCCCGGAACCAAGTAAAAAGTTTACCTGTTCGCTGTTTGTGGATGAAGAAATTCGTTTACATTTGGAATTGTTCTTGGGCACTCGAGAATTTTTTTAATGAATATGAGATTCGTAGAAGACCGAAGGCAGGATAAAATAATGTATAAGTAGAATGATGATTTCGACGAAATTTGACATGTTTGACGGAAATGTGCGAAACGAGCGAACGCTCCGAAACCTTTTTCATCAGTTCCCTCTGATTTACGGTGTCCTTTTTGATTTCCCTCGCGCTTGAACAATCACAAATCCGCTCTGATCCCGTCGCTGAAACGTGCGACGCGTGTTTAATATTATTTACGTCACGGTCGTTTCTGTTGAATTATCGACGGCGCATTTTGAAAAGCAAACAACGCGTCGCGCATTGTTCCGCGCACCATCCGCGGTTATAATAAAACCAATTTAAAGATTCTGACGCCCTCATCGGTTTAATTATTTTCTCACTGTTCCCGCATTATCCCCGTCAAATTAAGGATACACAATGCGCAAGGAATATACATATTCTCAATCGAATACTCCGTATTTCTACAACGTGGGAAAAATGAAACAATCAACATCGCGTCAAAAGTAATTATTTTTCTTAAATCAAATTTAACTTCGTGCATATGAAAACAGGAAAATGTATATTACTTTGCGTCATTAAATGAATACGGAAGTAGTCAGAGAAATATGAAATTCCTGAAACCAAATGCGAGAATATTCTTTGTTGCAATTAGCTTGAACATGTACGAATATGATTGCGGGAAACACAATGCTGCACAGAATATAATTAAATTCCATATTGTCTTGCGTCAAAGTCAACGGATTAAGTAATTATTATAAATGTTAACAATAGTTTTTAACAGTAGCAACCACTACAGAACAAACTAGTAGTAGTTTTCATTAATAATTTATTAATAAATAGTTATTATTGATAATAGTAGTCTACTGATGATTATTATTAAAAACGGCATCATTGAAAATATTTGTCGGGTCGGATAGTATCGTGACAAAAGAATAGGTCTTTCTCTGTTCGCGAAGAAGCGGAGAACGTGGAACAAGCGACATTTACGAGTAACCCGGTGGGCTAACAAACGGTTCGAAGTCATCGGAAACAAAGCAGTCTGCGGACCTATATCGAGGGATAACTTTTTATGAGGAGAAACAGTCGCCCCGGCGAGGTCCGGCGAAGCAGTAAAATTTAACAAAGCTTTTATCGTAATAAAGTAGGAGAAGAAAAGGGACAGTGTGGTAAACGAAGTGTGAAGCACATAACGGCGAAATCAATAACGCCACTGAGCTTGTTATATTGTTATTGATAGTTCGTGTCTGGCTGCCGTCGTCTACCGACGGAATCCAATCGTCTCACCCGCTCCTCCCCCCACCGCCTTTTATTCCTTTCATCTCGCACGGAAGATGATTTTCCCATTCAACCGATTTTCCTTATTGTTTTCCTTTGTCCACATCTGCCGTGTCAAGTTTTTCTCATTACTGAATTTTCTTCATGCAAAATATTCGCACGTCTTTCGAAAATGAACAACTTTTTTCACATTCGACCAGAAAGATTAGTTTGCTAGCTAACGTGTTATTTATTCGACCTTTTTCAAATTAATGTCACCCATGAAGAATATTTGGTAATATTTTATATTACGTATGTTGTCAAGGACAACATTCTGAACAACTTTTGTCATAACAACTATCCGCCTCTTGGTCTTAGTTTTCGAGATAATTGAAAAAATCTGTTGCTAATACTGTATTGAATTTTACGTTACCACGGAAAATTCAATTTACTACTTCGGATTAGTACACCGGATAGTTGTAATGACAAAAGTTGTTGAGAATGTTGTCCCTGACAATATATGTGAAGGTCAATGTCATCGGAGCTGCCCCCGATTTAAAATTAATTATTTATTTATTTAGATTGTATTATACATTTAGTTAGACATGCACGGTGTCACTACTGCAATAGAAACATAAAACTCAATGCTAGTAGAAGCTATTAAAGCTCGAGACCGGTTCACGCGCGATTCTAAAGGGTTAAAGATTTATTACACAATAGATCGCTGGTTTGATGCGCGGCAATACCGTGAGTATAGAATTTGAGCTCGGACTTGCCGCTAACGCGGAACTAATATCGAACTCGAATACTGGGTCAAACTTGCTATTGGTGAACGAAAATAAACCGGGAGATCTGTAGGATTTTCCAGACTTTTCAGATTAGGGGTGGTAGTGACAGGATAGGACACACAGTTCAAGTAGTTTCTATAGAGAACGTCGAAGCTAGGCTAACGGCGAACCTCGCGCTACCGTATTATATAGATGACAGAGTGTTTACTGATGCAGATCGTGTGGCGTTTGTTGGTATGCAGAAGATTAGCAGGGTGGAAGATTCTACGTTCGTAGAATATCGCGACAGTGCTCGCAGAGTTGATACATTCGAGATTAGCATAGGGATGCGTTACACTACTGTGCAATCCTGCTGGGAAGTGTATTGTTGGACAAACACACTGCTGGACTATCGATCTACATCTTCCGATCACTGTTGATCATCAACTTCCACCTGAAAAACTAAAATCATTCAAAATTCGTGAAAGCCAAATATGAAACGAAAATGTCATTCGATAGAGCATCAAAAAATCCATACTCCGTAAAATTTCAACCCTGTGAAATTGAAAAATCAGTTTTTGTTCTATTTTCTCTAGTCAACGATGTTTAAAAATTCTGAGAAAAATTTGACACGTGTCAAACACTCGAACAGGTACTCTATAATTCATTCGGATTTTTAAATTGAAAGTCCAGCTTGTAAACCATGGAGAACCACGAATTATACGAGTTCTGGTTATCGCTTCTACTTGGAAAAGAATTTAGACGTTACTCGGGTAAACACACGATAAGGAACTTATCGATGTTTATGTAATTAACGAGTTCGCCAATAAGCCGCTCGAGAAGCTCCACTTGTAACACGTCCCCCATTGTGTACTGCCTATGCATACTTGAAATATCGGGTTATCGGGAAAGTCGTAGTAGGCGACATTCAGTATATCGTTAGTCTAAAGACTTAACTTTAAGCCGGCGAACTTGCAGATCGAAATTGGTTTAGACGAGCGGGAAACACAGCCAGGGAATTTTCCGTTAAGATTGCGAGATTGAAGATAGGCTTAGATTTTGCTCCATTGTTCAAGTCTGTGCTTTCTGGAGGCTCCACTTGAAGGAACCACCGCCGATGAGACTGGAGCAATCAGTATCTGCCTGGACTCACAATACTTCATCAAGAATGATGCCGAGAGTTGATGGCTGGGATCTTCAAACTTTTTGCTCCAGATATTCGGCTGAATATAAGATGAAATATTTCGGCGAACTGGCCTATTCTCTGTAAAGCGTTGCATTTCCCGCGATCATTGTCAGATGTCTTTTGAAAGCGTACCTAATCATCTACACTCCTGTTTAAATCAGCCTCCAGCTTGATTTTATTGAATTATTTTGATTAGATGTACCTACTATACGATAATATTCGAACGAATAATTACAAGTTTTTATGTAATTTTATATATATATTAATTTATGTAATTGTAAATGTAAAAAATATAAAATTTTATAAAGCGAAAACAAAACATTATAATATATAATATAAGAAAATAATATATAAATAATAATATACTATAATGTTTTGTTTTTGCTTTATAAAATTATATATTTTATATTTATTTGAATGACCATTGGAAAAAAGAGATTGAGATTGTCCACTGACTTATGAGCGGAAGTGTAAGTTAGAAATGTAAAACTATGAAGTTTAAAACAGAGAAGGCGAACCAGAGTTTATGATAATGATAAAGCGAGATTTGTGAAAAAAATAAGTTTGCGAAACAACTGGCAACGAAGCAACACGTTTTTCGCACATATTCGATATACCCGCAATTCCGAGGGCGATTCGTCTGTCTGACTTAATTCCGACCTTTCGGAACTTTCGCCATCGTCCCTTTGACAAATCGACGCCTCGCAGCAACGATCCGTTAACTAACTAGTGAAACGGTTGGCCGTGTTAACTTTGCATCCAGCCTTCAAACGTGGCCCGATCCTGTGTGATCGTGAAATTCGCCGGAGCTTTGGCCCCGATTTCCGGCGTCGGAATTCGAGCCCAGACATTCTGATCCTCTTTGTGCCGTTTCACGCGGAAACATCCCCCCGAGCTTTGACAGTCTCTCGCCCAGAACCGAAGGGTATAGTGGAACCGAAATTTTACGAGTCGGAGCGAGGCCTTCTCTTTTATCGGGATAAATCGTTGAGATTAGACACTTTGGCATTAGGTTAATCGACGCTCGCCAGGTCTTTGTAGCTCCAATATCGAGATAGAAAAGATGGGTTACCAGGTCAACAGAATATACTCATAACAAATATATTAATTCGGTTAGTTGTTATTTAAAATCGCTCTTGCAAATTACCACATTAATTTCAACGTTTCGATCTTGTTTTAGATTATTTTCAAGAAATAATTCTGTCTGTAAATTATTAAATGTTACGATATTATATTCCTCCATCTAGATTAACATTCAGTAAAATATCATAACGTTTAATAGTTTACAGACATTTCTTGTTTGACAATTATTTCTTGAAAATGATGTATAGTTAGATCGAAACTTTGAAGTTAATGTGGTAATTTGCAAAAGTGTTTTTAAATAATATTATATAGTATTTGTTATTAATCTGCGATCGACATAAGGAAATATTTAGTATATGGTAATATTAACCCTTCTTCCCAGTTAGAACAATTCCATTCTATTATAATATGACTTTCATTTTATGAATATGAAATTGATACAATACCTCATACAATATTTAAATATTTAGTAGTTGATCAGATACCGACACACGAGTGCTAAGGGTTAATTTCATTCTTAAGGGGCGCAGACACCCCGACCGTTCCGCCGTGATCGAAAATTGCTAATCTGAGCGATCGCCCGTAGAGTCGCAGCTCGCTTACGATACACAATTTTTGTCAGACACTAAATCTGCGTCACGCGAACCTCTGAATAAACTAAAACTGGGTCACTCGATGAAAAATCGATCACTTTTTGCTGTCGATGTCGGGAATTTTGGTAAAAATGAAATATGACGAAGCACGTGCGAAATTGGTGATGGTTTAAGTCGTCGTCTAGCTGATTTTGAATTTGTTTGGAAAATATTTTATCGCTTTAACGAATCAGGTGTATTTACGAAGAAAATTTCATTCAAATTTATTTCGCCATTAACCTAACCATGGAGAAGCTCGTTTTTCTTTTAAATAAACGCAAAAATAATTAAGAGATAGTAGAGACTGCTACCATCGACCCAGTTTTATTGTAACTCGTTATTTTTTATTTAAATAATTATTTTGTCACAGCAACTATGTGTTTTATAATCTTTCTATTGATTCTATTGATCGAAACGTTGAGTTAAATTAATTTGCAAACTTGCCGTTATTACTAATGTTTAATTTAATGTTATATTACATTTTCGATCGAGAACAATAGACAAAATACTGAATAAATCGACGAAGTCTGCTGTTATAACTGTAAAATGCCGAACAAAATTGGATGACAAAAATTCGTCGAAAAAAGAAAATGTTCTCCGTGAAATGTCGCGTGAACGTTGAGCTTTAACAAGTTAATGACGAAAATCGAGTTCGCTCCCATTACCGGACAATTAACCCGTACAGCACTATCAGACTCATGGTAACACTGGAAACGATCATTGGGTCACCGGCGAAATCTGTTACACGGAGCCGATTCCGTACGATCGAATACAATTTCATTGGCCGGCGAGAAACGGTCCCACCAATGGCCGGAAAACAATTAATCTGCATGGAAATCAAAATTTCCATTCCTTTGTCAGATATCAAGCGGGATCGTCCCACAGTGTGACGCGCCGGGGGTGGGAGAAGGGGTGGACTGATATTTCGCCGATACCCGGGATGCACGGGTAATTTAAGATGAATTTAATCGACGTTCCGACGACGCAATGGGAGGGGGCACAAAGAACATGAAAATAGACGGGACTCGGAAGGAGGGGAACGGCAAAAAAATGAAGGGAAAAAATTCGCGTCGATCGAAACACGGCAACCGGTTCGTTCTTTCGGCGATCAGCCGTGCAGGGGGAATCGGCGAGCGTGCACCGATTGCCCGTGAAACGCAGCTCCAATATTTTCGCATGCGAACGAATCAATCGGCCCAGCCGAATTCCGCGCTACACTTCTGCGAGACGCGTGCAAATAACAAGGATTTATGCCAGCACGAATTCGATGACGGATTCGCGATCCTCCGGGGACGGGGCCGCCATTGTCGCGCGGATTTCGCGACGTGTATTGCGGATCCCTCGCTGTTATTACCATAAATGTTAATCGGTGTTTCAAGAAGTGAGCAATGAGTTCACTTATCTTCAACCCTTTGCATTCGGAGCTATTTTCACTGGAAAATTAAACCCATCTTCCGGCGTACAATATTTCCATTCCCTATGATTTTTCAGATTTTACAAAAAATAAACAGATGCAGAAAATATTAAAATTTCATCAAAATCGGAGTATGTATACCTTTTCTATATAATTACCATTTTATGGATACGAAATTGGTATAATACTTCATTCAATGCCTAAACGTTTACGAAGCAAAAATTTTCTAGCCGATTTGTAATATGTTTGATAAGTTGAAAATAATATAACAGTGTTTTTACACGCAAAGTGTTCGGTTGGATGCAGACACTTTTTCGAATGAAGTTGTCTGTCCAAGTGATTTCCTACAATTTTCCAGTATAACCAGATTCATACTGGAAAGTTCGAGTTCGATCTTCCTCATTGGTCCTCCAATAGGAAAGTGTTTTTCCGTTTGTTCGAGAAGTTCCGTCGGGGAATCTTAACGTGGAAGTTCTTAGCAGTGATACCTTGAACCGTTTCGATCGTTGATCCAAGCGTAGAAGATCCAGACTCCGTTCGTTGCGAATTCTAAAGGACCGTAGGAGCACGGGTGTCACGAAACTTGGTCTAAAATGCAGGGTTGCTGTTCAAGGAGGACATGGCACTGGTGCTCGGCACTAGTATCTTTGCCTTAAGTATAGAAGCGAGAGAGAGAGAGAGAGAGAGAGAGAGAGAGAGAGAGAGAGAGATAGAGAGAAGGGGACGGGAGGCAAGTAAAATGCCTGTCTTCCGGAAGCGTGTACGGGACGCTTTCATGGTAATTAGTGTATTCTCTGAGTGGCCTGAGTCATTAGGTTCCCTGGCGGTGCTATGTCAAAAGCACTATCTCGCCTCTCTGCCGCGAACATACTTCTTTTGGCCCTGTCTGCCACCATATTCACGACGAATTTCGGCCAGATTCCTTTTCTCTGATAATTTATCGTAATTTCACGACGGGCTGCGCTAATGTCTCGATAGGATTTGCGGCGAACTATTAAACGGTTCGAGTAATTGTCAGGCTCGTTGAAAAGTAATACAAGAATTATTTAATTCGGTAAAACGTCCGTCGACCGTGAACTTCCGTAACCCATTAATTACACGGACTCGCAAACGAAAGATCAAGGAGAGTTTCGTTTAAACAATTCCCTTCATAAATTCCTTTCTTATCTCCGCTCTGTGGTGGCGAGTACATTTCTTCTTTTTTTTTTACTGTGGGAATATTGTCGCGGCGGATCTGCGGTGTCGCGTAATCTCGTCGCGTGTAATTAATTAACAGGCGCGCGAGACGTTATTATTACGTGGAATATAGAAGTATTTAGCGCGGCGGCTAGCAGCCAGTAAATTATCAATTTACCGTGACGTGTAATCGTCGGTTGTTATCGATTTACTTTATCCCTTAATGAATAACGACTGATGACTCGCCGTTGATGAATATTAATTTCGTACCGTTCATTTGGTTAAGTCGTCTCGAACATGCTTCAGCCTCGGTTAGGTGCTTTTAGGATTTAATAATCTTCTAATTGATGAAATTTCAAGTAAATGTACATTTATATGGTTGTCGGGAAGAACGCCGCATGTCGCGTACTTTCACTTTCGAGATTTTGCCGTTTAATATGAAAAATATTAAGTTTAATAAAATTTTCACAGTTGATTAAACCACTAAATAAAATTGAAATTATATCGTGTTTGGTCTTGTTTTAATCAGAAGAATGTCAGAAATACGTTTTTAAAAGTCCTATGAAATAAATAATGAAAATTAAGATGTTTGTATACCTGGTGCTGTTGTCGATTAGCTGTTTCACGATAAAATTAATTTTTAAAAGTTACCTATTTCACTAAATTGATTTTTAGCTGTTCAGCATTTGGAAATTTCACTAAAAATCATATCCCTTAATAAGTATGACGATTATCGTCGGAAACGTCGGCCAGGTAGAATCTTGGGGAAGTTGCACGATGATTTGGCGAAACGCGAGCTTACGGCTCCCGTCCAGAAACGATAAGACAAGAATAATCCGCCGGTGGAGGAAGCGAGAATGGCAACAACGAGGGAAAAGAGAGAGAAAGCGTGGATCCGCGGTATCTCGGGGTAGCAGCTTCTCATCTAGTTTTCTGGCTTAAACTCGGCCTCGTTCCCGCTAAACACATAGCCGGCCGACGCAACGGGGTGCGACGGGGGATGGACTACAACCGAGCGTGTGTCGTTATTCCAGTTTTCAGGCCAGCAAGGAAATTATTTCGAGCTCTGGCGAGCGGTCCGTGACGCGTGCTAGAGGTGCGCGGGGGTTGCGGAGGCCGTGGACCCACCCTCCGACTGCGTAATTCTGCGGCTGCGAGTTAATTTGGTGACGGCGTCCAAACAAAAAGCGAACTGCTCGGGAATGATCCTCCGGGAGTAGTTCCCGCGATTCCCTACTCCAGATAGGCATTATTATGTCAGCGAGGTAATGCGATACACGATTGAAATTCCGACCGAGTTTCGGCCGATGGACCGCCGGATATTTCATCTCTTGTCGGACGTTCGTGGCGCGATGCATTTTTCATCATTGGAGGCTCGTATTCGTCCAAGTATCGAAAGAGAACTTTTATTTAGACTAGATTTTTCTTTTTCAATTTTTCCAAAATTCTTGTTTAACGAATAAAAGATTTTCAACTTTTTCCGAGGACGTACCGTCAACCTTCCATCGACTCTCAATTATTTCGTAACGCTGGTTCATTTATAAAATATGAAATCACGGCGATGGACGGGACAAATTGTCGAGCAGAATATCCAATCAATTATTCACTAAACTTTTTACTCTTTAAAAAAATGCATTTCACTTCCGTATAAAATTTCGCTCGGGATTGTAGGTTAACCCAATAGATCCGCGATAGATCCGGTGAATAAAAAATAGCACGGAGAAGAACGCTGTGAGAATGTTCTGGATTATTTTAATTGTCGATATTTCGTAATAAATTTTTTCGAGAGGCATCCACGAATCCCATGGCTGTTCAGAATTTGTCCAGCAAACGTGTTCTCATTTACAAGTCAACAATCCGCCGTAAAATCCGAATCAAGATTCCCCAAAGGAATTCGCCGGAGGTATGAACGAAAGTACGTCGATGCTATTTCTAGAGAAAGAGGAAAATCAATCCGCAGCGATTCCGAATGAAAAATTCATCGATATTTATTCCGACCCTTGGATCAACAGATTCCATTCGGGGAGGAGCGTTCGATAACGAGGCCGATTATTTACGCGACGGTTTTACCGCAGCCTCTAATACCGCGTTCCTAATGACAACAATTATTCTTCACGGTCGAGATTCATCTCGATTAGCAGCAGCACGGCGGCTCGCTAATAGAAAATATTTCCGCGAATATCTTTTCATACCAGACGAGAGAGACGCGATTTCCAGTTTCTTCGAGGATATTCGAGATGAATATTCGCGATCGTCGAAAGGAATGCACGAGGTCACGACAAGATCGCGCGCGATCTTGACCTGGTCACGCTGGAATTAAGTGCTATGAAGCACGAGTTGTCTACAATGCGACTGCATGCCGACTGCATAGCTGGCGAGAACGTTGACTCAAAGAGCTTGTTTCACCACAATACTCTTCTACAAAATAAATTTGTACGGTTCGATCATTGGTAACAACAGCAAGTTTGCAAATTAATTTAACACAACGTTTGGATCGTCTGAAAATTAATACGTTTATATATTGAAACAAAAAAGAATATATATTGCGACACAGCTATGTGAACATATCTTAGAAGAAAAAATTATAAAACAACATACTTGCTGTGGCAAAATAATTATTTAAATAAAAAATGACGAGTTACAATAAAACTGGGCTATCGTTCATGATTTCGTTTTAAGCCGTGTATATATAGAGTGGTTCAAGGAGTTTGCACACCTATATAACTTCCAAAGTATGCATCAAAAGGGGTACATTTGAATGCGAGAACCACCCTGTATTTTCGTGCTCCTTGAAAAATTAATTGATGGAATTAACGACGGCGTAATGGAACAATTAATATATACCTCGACTCGATATCCGCGCATTTGCAATACCACTTAACGTTATAAATAACATTAATAACGTAATTTCGCGAATCGTGGGAATAAAGCGAAGGAGATATCCACCGGAATAAAGTAAACAAAATGTAATATCGATATTTCGTAAACTAATTAATTTCGTGAAGCGATATCTATACGGACGTTAATAAACCGTCGTTAATTGTGATTCGTGCAATAGGAACGGACAGGATGGGTCTTGCCATAAATCGAACGAGAAATATAAAGAAAAAGCGAATAAGAGGGATCGTCTGAAAGGATCCGGTAAAAAACAGCAGTGAACGTCTTAATTTCCATGAACTTGTCATTCTCCGCAAGAAGTCATTATATTTCTCATCGCGTCCTTCAGTCTGAACCCCCAGCGAGAAACTTTTCGCGAAGCGGGAAGAGACAGTTGGCGTTTCATAGCCGAAGAAATCTCGTTAGCTGTCGGACTGTGCGCCAAGGTGGAAAGTGAATCGCAATTAGGAATCAGGTTGCTCGTGACAAAGGTCACTCCGTCGCGTCGTCTTCGTCGCGATTTTTCCTTTGGTTCGAACTGGGAAACGGGTTTTTCCGTACTGGCAAGACAACGGTGGCGACAGACGCGTCCATTGACCCATGGAATACTAATCGAGTCTGCCTCTTAGCGAGAATCTCAAATTAATTCCAATATATACGAGCATTGTCTTTATATGCGTCATTAATATTTAACGTTCAAAGTTGGTGCAGATTTGTGAGCGACACACAATTAATCTTCTTCCGAGGTCATCCCTTATTAAGAGAAAATATAGAAACAGTTGCGTTTCAAAGTTTCATCATATTCAGAAAAGTTAAAAATTTTTTATCTCAGCGAAAGTGGAATCTTAATTGTGTGGAATCTTTCATTACTTTTCTCTCTGGGTTATGAGTTAATGAGGACGCCCACTTGGCTTGAACCGGCCCTGAGGCGATAACAATAAATATGAAAATTCCCTGAAACATTAGCTTTGGGGATATATTGGAAGACTGGAGCGCGTCCTCGACGGGTCAAAATGACCCCGGCACTCGTCGGGCGGGAATTAAAATCGTCCGCGTCTGTAAATACGCGAAGACATTCGCGATGAATGGGGTCCAGGAGCTCGTTCTATCGGCAGTACTAACAAGCGACCGTTTAAATACCGCGTTTGCCATTCAGCTAGCCGCTAACAATGAGACGGGCAAACGATTAATGCAAATCACGTCTCGTCCTGGTTTCGTCGGGGCGCATCGACAGCCAGACAGTAATTAAATCTTCGACCGGAAGTCGGCTGTTTTTCTTCGGTCTAGTCCACAGGATGTAATTTCAGGGCGGCTGACCAAAAAAAAGATCGATCTTTCCTCGACTGGTGAAATTCTTGGGGGACGTGAGTGGTTTTCCTGTTCCACCTCCATTTCGTCTGCTGATTAAAAACTCCGCAGGAAAAATATTAATGATTTTTATTAATTATTTAACGATCCCTGTGTAGTTCATTTTTTTTTAAATTCTAACAGTGGAAGATGTAATAATAATTATTATAAAAATATATAATATTATTCTAACATCTTTCACTGTTATAATTTCAGACGCAATTTTTCTCCTTCCTTCAAATTAATTTGCAAAATTACTTCATAGTGTTTATTCGATCGAACCGTTGCGCCGAAATGATTAATATTTTTCTGAACTGGAACTGGAACTGGACTTGGAAACAGTTTGAGAAAATTGTGTCGCGAGAATTCGCAGGCAGCCGGAAGCTATCGTGGTTATTCAAATGTAATTCGAGCAATTTATCAGCGGCCTTAGTATTCCGGTTTGAAGAGGCACGTCGCCGGTTTCGGGAAGCCTAAACGGCCGGCATTATTCCGAATATTTAATCCGCGTCAAGTGAAAACGCGTAATTGAAGGGGACCCTTTACGGGGACGATTTCTCATAGAGAACCGTCAGTCTAGTGGCGTTTCGTGTTACTTTAACGAACCGACACTAGACAGAGCAGAGGACCTTCGCAGTCGTCGTTTCTACCAGAAGAATCTCTTTGCTCCTCTCTGAATCTCCTCCAGCCCCTCTCTTTCCTCGTACCAGTCTGTCGTTCCTCTTTTCCTGTTAGTCAAGCGGGAAAAAAAACTTTAAACGACGCAGCCGCGTTGATAGGAAAACGGCCCTTTGGTCTTCGCTAATTTTTTTCTCCCGGAAGTTTGCGAAAACTCTCCAAGCCATTTTTTATCGATGTCCCGGCTTCAGCTCACTTTTCCTCGGAAAAGGAACGAGAGAACGTCGGATGAGTTACCTACCCGCCGCGTTTCATATTTCCTGGGTGAGCACGGGAGGAAGGCCAATCTCGACTTGAAATTCGTGGAAAAGTTCGAGGACACTGCGGACGACACGGCTACCTGGAAATGGCCGATCCACCTTTGAGATTTTTTTCGAAAATGAAAAAGAAATTTGATTTGCCGAGGTTAACGGCGCGCGACGCGGCGACCCGTTTTGTTCGACGGACAAAAATGTTATCCCCCCGATAGCGTCGGTTTTGTCTTCGCTGATAGGTACTGACCAACGAGCGAACGCCGCCTACAAATATTGCGATTTTTTTGCCACTACATTTCCAGCCCGTCGTCCCTTTTTGTTCGCGGGCGTGTATTAAACTGGATGCTATTAAAACTATTATTCGTCGGACGCGTGGTTCCGTCGTTACAAGATGCTTTCGTGACGGGTCGAAATTTTTAGCCCTAAACTGTTCCTCGTAACAAGGTAAATACCTATTTTTCGATGTTCTTTTTTATTCAAATTGATGAGTTCACGTTTACATCAGGGGTTATATTTTTGGGGTCCCACGGAAATCACCAATACAAATTTCACTGACGAAGGTTAACTATTGATTCTGAAAATATGAATTGGATCTTGTGTATAACTGCGATACAAAATTCTAATAAAAGTAGAAGCATAACAGGCTGGATGCAAGCGTTTCATTTTCCTGGGAGTCCAATTACAAGTTGCAAGTCGCTCGAGCAACATGTTGGCGAGGCAACAACATGAAAAGGATGACGCGGAGAAATTCGAGGAGCCTGGATACAGCGAAGATCCCCTGTCGTTGCTGGTTAAACGAACAGTATCGAAAACAGTTTCGACAGAATTGTCGAAGGGGGATCGGGCAAGTAGAAAGGGACTGGCTAGGTCAGACCGAGGAAGCAATTTCCCCGAGAATTTCCGGGCGTAATATGTGCTATAATTTTCCGGCGGAAACTTTTGAATTCTCATAAAAAATTAACCCGAGCGAAAATGATGGAACTTCGTCGGCTACGCTCAAGGGCTGGAATATCGATCGAGGAGAACACCTAGAAGGGGGAAGGGGATGGATGGTCGAAAGGTGGGGGTGAAATAGGGGCGAGCCGAATTCTTGAAAACCCTGACGACCAAACTTTTCGTTTGCCTCCGGTTGGCAGGCTCGTTTGAAGAACAAACTTTCGCGGTATTAAAAAGGGAGAAATATGCATTAACCGGCGCGCGGCGGCTCAGCACTGGAAATATTTCACGTTTCTCTGTTCGATCGACGACCAGTTCCGCTGATATTTGACATTGATACAGACGCGAATCCGCCCGGCCGAAATTTGACAGCCTGGGATTTCGATATTGTCTAGATACGGTTCTCTTCTTAGCGTACAGTGACTCCCACTAATATTCGGACGCTCTGAAATAATCGGTATCTTTTTTAATATTGGAATGCACGATTTGAACATTTTTGAGAAGCTAGAGCTATTAATTTAATACACGATGTGAGAAGAAATGTTTTTAAAAATTGCAAGGATGTTTGACAGCAATTAGGAGAAACACGTTTAACCTTTTAATATTAATATTAAATATATACTATTTATTTATATTTAATATTAATATATACTATATAAGAATATAGGAAGAATAAGAAAATATAAGGATATTTAATAAGGATATTAATATATATATACTATTTATTAAGAATGATAACAAAGAATCACAAATGAGGAAGAAACAGTTATAAAACCAAAATCTCCAATGGACATGCGATCAGGAATACCGACATGTAATCTTTCCGAAATAGTTAACAGCTTCCAGGCACGTTTGTAAACAAGAGGAAAAACGTGAATGGTTGGTATGAAATAAATATCCCGAGGGCAATTTGTCACCGAGAGTGCATCGTAACGAATCACCGTTGGTGGAGCCACATAACTTCAATAAGTTATATTCGAAACTTTATACCGCAATCAAACGCAATATTGTTGGCAAGTAGCTCAGATATAGGTAACAACGATTCTACACAGCTGTGGTTCATGGAAATATATGTATCATGGTTTTGGTATCGTTACGCACGTAAGCGGATGAAAGCAGGGAAAGATCAACGAGGAAATGTTCTCTTTGTGCGATGTGAATAAAATATACAGATTTCATATTTTCGCGAGAAACGCGCTATGTTATCGGCAAATTGTAACAAACAATTCGTTCTGGCTTTTTTGTCACTAAAGATTTATGTCGTTATTTTCGAACCCCGATACTCAGTTGCAATTTATTTTTTCGCCGGTTTAAACACTATATTCTCAATACTGTGTGAAAATTGTGAAATTGCAACAGGGCGAGAAAAATTCGATAAAAAAACACCTGTCGAGTTTATATAAGAGATTATGGTAATTATTTATTCTTTTTTTAAGTACTTTAAACCAGTCTGTATTTATTTCGTTTTGCAAGAATAACTACAAGTGAACAGAATAATCATGTCTGTTACATGCAGGAATACGAAAAATTCAATACAGTATTCGCGATAGTTTTTTTGCAAATATCTCAGAAATTAAAAAGTGACCCCCCTATATTGGAAAAGGAAAAAGTTGTTCAGAATGCGTTGCTGCATAACATATTAAAATTTCATCAAAACCGGAGTACGCAGACCTTTTCTATACAATTACTCAAAAATAACTTCCACATGGAACATCCATTGCAGGAACAAACTGGAACGTAAATCCACAATAGTAACGAGTGTGTATTTTATTAAGCAAGAAGCCGCAGATCGTAAACCCTAAGGTCGCAAACAGGGCAGCTAGGTGGGCGAAGGGCCGAGGGTTAATCATCGTTACGTTTCCAATAAAACTGGCCGCAGAACCATTCTCACCCTCCCCGAGTTTCAGCATTGCGACAACTTGGAATTCGACGTTTGCCTCTCTGGGAATGAGTAAAATCGCGTCTGGTTTGACAAAAAGGGTTTGGCCGCGTCTCGAGGTTGCCGGGGACAGTGTGTACCATGAAAAGAATCGCGGCGGGGCCGGGGCATCAGCGTTTAATTTAAATAATAAACGCTGGACAGGCCTTGATGGCGTCTCCCGGTGCATCCGACGTGGCGGTGCTCGCTGCCAAAAGCTGTCCCACGGACAGATAGTTAACCGAGCAGTAAAGCTCCGAGCAGTGGCGCACCAGACGACCGTAACGGCAAACGTAACTCCGGCATCGAGAACACCCCTCCTCTTCCCTTAATCTCTATCTTCCTCTCTCCGCAACGTGCTGGAAATCCGTTTTTCGTGGCCAAAATTATTTTACTTCAAATACGACTGTTGTTGGCCAATGCGATTGTAATGAATTCGAGCACGATTGAAAAACCAGCGTAATTACTGTCAGTGTAAAAAGCATATATATGGAGTAAAGTTCCATGTAACCAGTTATGTAGAAAAAGATTAAAAACGAAAATTCATCATACATTTTGCAGGACCCCCTGTATAGTAGATTGAATATTCAGGTGTGTGGAAAATGAAATCGCAAAATAATAGTAATTCCTTATTGTGAAATTTAAGTATAGGATACGAATGTGTATGAATGGAAATAATTTATAAAATTATTATTTACATTTTCTCTTTCTAACAACTACATAAAAATTTATAAAAATAACTAACGAACAAATTCAACAAAAATATATTCTAACATGTATTATTCGAAAGAGATTATTTTAGAATATATTTTAGTTCAAACCTCATGTCAAATGTCTGCGGCCCTGGTTAAAAAGTTGAATTTTTGCCACGAAAAACGGATTTCCAGCCCACCGTGCGTTTCCATTTGCCTCTCTCTCTCTCCGACTCCGTATTTCCGTGCATCTCTTTCCGTCTTTGTCTCGCCATCTTCCTCTTTCCAGCACCTCTGACCGGCGAACTTGGCTGGCCAACAAGATACGCCTCAGACGATCGGCCGTCGCGAAAGTTTTCCCATTTTCGGGTGAATCGATGCACATAATTCGACGCATACGCTCCGCCGTTCCAGTTTCCACCCTCTGACGGCCTCGTCTCCCGTTTGTTCCGCCCTTTGTCTTCGCGACGCATAACCGCGTATTTAAAGCGCGACGTGATGGCAAAAGTTTTACCCAGCCGCCGCCGCCGGCCAATGACTATGCTCTCTATCCAACGGATAGAGAGGACCGTGTTGTGTTGTGTTCGAATTCTCTAAGGGAGCATTGGCGACGAAGGGTGGCGTCGTTATTGGGATGGGATAATGGACACGTATTGTCAAGGATGGACGCCGTCCATTAGGAAATTTTTGTTTATTCGTATGGGTGGCCGTGGTGACTGCAAATTGGCAGCTCTCGAATTGATCGCGGCGGTCACTGGGAAATTGAAACTCAAAAGGGTGTTTATAATTGATCTTTTTTATAATTCTGCGTTCGCGTGGGCAAGCATTAAGGGCGTAGTAGTTTTTATGTAGAATTTTCTACTTTATTATGAAGGAACCGAAAACGACACCCTTATCTCGATAAATATAAATATAAATTACAGTAAAAAATTTTCCCTATAAAATCGGGAAGTTAATTATTTATTCAATCAAAAATCAAATTTCATATATAAAATTTTTTTACATAATAATTCAAAAAATAACAAATAATAGTAGCATGCATTAAGTAACAATAGTGTATGCATAATACAATTATAAAGCATCGGAATAAAATAATTTGTTCCTTCCTGTGACAATTTTAACAATTCACTTTAATTGAGGAGGATTTACCTCCTCTCTGCGAGTACTGGATTAGTCACGTGACACTGACCGCGTTGCTTTGAGTACATTAGAATGCAGAGTTAGCTCACCGGGCGTTCGACGTTTGAAATATCGAAGCCGAGGCAGGAATACTCGTCGAGCAACTTTCCGACAAACGTGGGCCGCGCGTATTTCTCTTTTCAATTCGCAGCCGTTGATACTCGACCCTTAAAGAACTCGTGATTTTCGCCGTCGTATTTTATTTTAATGCACACGCTGAGCTCCTGGCCGGCTACGCGAGCACGTCGAGAGATCGATCCGGAATTTACCGGCCATTTAGAGCCGGGACGACTTATTTGTTTCACGAACCAACGGAATTTACGCGAACGATCAAAATTATTATCGTGCAATATTTTTTAAATATTTAGAATCCCTTGTGGATGGGAAATTCAACGTCGAAATACTTTTCGGTCCGTTGTATATATATTTATATTTCCGTGTACTCTTGGTCGTAAAAATTCGCTCATGCGAGCCGCAACGACGGTATAATTTGTAAAGGAGCCAGTAAACCACGCGAACGACATTTTCGATTCATGTGGCACGGGCCAGAATGATACTAACAATAAAGAGACGTATGCAGTTCCACGCATGCGAGAACAGTTTCGAAGTTGAAACTCGAACCAGAAGGAAATTTCAACGGGACCAGTCGCTCGAACTTGAAACGGTACAATGGTCGGTAAACTTCGAATGGCGGCGGGAATGAACGAACGGGACCCCGGAAAAATAGCGGAAGTGGTGGACAAAAGTTCGTTTAAATCACTCTAAACTTTCTTTCAGTCTATATCCAACCGGCCACAAAAAGGGAAGTCGCATACAAGAAAGGAAGGACGGATATTTTTTAGTGGAATTTCGACGCGCCGCTGGATTTTCCTTCGAGCGAGGAAATTGAAAAGGGCCCATTGTTGCGGACGAGATTATTCCTATGAATGTTTAAAACGGTTTCCGGCGTGTCCGCGAAAACTGAAAATACGGGACGTGAAAAAATGATAGACAAGAGGATAGAACCGTGAAACGATGTCACGTTTCTGTGTCGCGTTTCAAAAGACGTTTCAGCTAATAATTCGCGGAAGCTAATTAAAGTCTTGTCTTTTCCTTTCGCGAAACGGCACGGTTCAACTCGTTGAACGTGTTATTTCGGAAAAATCCGCGAGTCCGTGGCCAAGTGAAAAAGTCCGCGAAATTTCATTACGCGTAATCGGCATTTTCTTCTTATTAAGACGGGGCTAAATTGCCACTTTTACCGCAGTTCTTTTCGGCATCGACGACTTAATGATTCTCCGCCGACAGATGTTTCATTCTCTGCGGTTCTTTAGAAAAGACACGGCCCTTTTTTCGCCGGCGAGAGCTGCGCTGAAAGGTTTCGAGCCGCGGCCGCTTCTTTTAAACGTGTTTCCGCTCGTTCTGAATTGGCCAGCCACTGTCGTCAACTTCAGATGATGTTCCATGAAAATTTAGTGGATACATTTAAACGGGTCCGCCCCGATTCTCCGTCGTTGCTCGGCGAGAGTCAGTCGCGCAATACTCGCCCCCGGTATTTAAATTAAAACGGAGCTGAATGGACGGATTCAAAAGACCAAGATAATTTCGTGAAAAGCTCCTTGAAATTAAAATTTTCAACAAGTCCCGTTTATGAAATACGGCGACTGTGCGATTCACGGCGAGCACCACCGTGTTCCCTTCGAAGAAAGTATCGATCGGTTTCCCAAGAATTATTGAAAATATTTGGCCAAGCACCATTGTTCTCGGTATTATATAAACATAAACGGAATATTACGACGTTTCATAAATATCGTGCGGTTATTAAAACAATTATATGCTCGTGTAAATTTTCATTTTTCCGATTGCTCGCGAACACTTCTCTAACAGATGAACATGTATTTTTTTTATTAAACAATTAAGTGTACCGCAGATATCCGATGAAAATTGCGAGTAATGTATCGGATACATTTTTAACGAGTTTTTTTTTATTTTATCAAATTTCATGCTTGGAAATTTGAAAGCGGTGTTGTAAAGTCAATTAGAGAGCGCGATCAATTTAGCAGCGCTGTTTCGAATTAAATTTGTAATCGTTTTTATTATTTCGGTATTTAGTATTTAGTCGTTCCATGAACGCGATGTTGTGTGCGTCGTTGATTAAAGAATTATCTGCCACAGTTTTAGTTAACGCTCTCCTGTTGTTGTAATTGTAATAATTTATCAATGATACTCTTGAAGTTATTTGTTGGACGAATCAATTTTTCAAACAAATGCTGCGATGTCAGGGGAGCATCCAGTGCTGCTATTTATTTTAAATAATCTATTATTTGTTACTTTTTGAATTATGTAAAAAAATTTTATATATGAAATTTGATTCATTTCATTCCCGGATTATTATTTTATTCCCTTATTACGAAACAGCCCTTAAACACTTTAATATTCTCGAATGGGAACGTAAAGGGTCGCGTATCATCAGATCTCTCCACGAGCCCGTGAAATAGAGAACAAAACGTACAGAATGCCCGCGATAAATTCCCTTAGAAAAGCAGCAAGATGGTTGAACGAAAGGACGATAAGGGCTGGTAGTCCACGCGAGGTTCGTGTTCGCGCTTAATTACGGCCAACTATGCAAATAAATCGTGGCGGTTGACGGTGTCTGCCCTTTCGCGAATCATCCGAGGGCATTATGAGGCCAGGGCCCTTGGCCATTGACGGCCGACCGGATGCGTGGTTGGTCGTTTCCTTTCTCGGCGTCGCGGTTTCGAGATCGTAGCCGGCTAACCGCGTTTCAACGCCTTTAATTGCGATTCTTCTCACACGCATTCACGGCTCGGGTCTCGCACCCAAGCTCGTGTGAACCATTCGATTGTTCCCTCGGCCGCGAACGGGGAAACAAATACCTCGAATCTCCATATTCGAGCCACTTTTTTTTTATTTTTCCACTTCCCTCTTCTTCTTCTTCTTTCCTCTTCTTGGCCATCGCGGGCGATCGACTGCTCGGATAAGTCGCCTGAAATGGTAGCTTTTCTTGTCAGGGGACATTTGTCCGATATCAGCGGTGATAATTCAATGTTTTTAATTTTACATAAATTGTAAAATTTGTTGTGGCTTGATTTTTAGTTGAATGTCTAAGGAATATTTTCCCATTCATGTATCCATTAAGCACTGAAATTTGTCGGAACGTTTGAAGTTTCGTGAACATCCAATTTTTCCTGGCCCGATATGAATACGATACCGAGTTTCTTTCCCTCCGAGAAATTCGTTTTGCCAGTTTCCCGCACATAGCCTCGTAACGATCGCAATTAATGCACCTACCGTTTATTGGTCGGCGATATTCGCTGAAACGAAACGGCACGTTTCGTCCGGTCATTTGCATAATTATAGCGGAATATTAGATTCGCCTTAAAAATCAACGATACACCCCTTTGTCTTCCTGGAGAATTGGAGATTTTTCAGAAACTAACGAAATTGATGTTTTCGCCGCAAATATTCGTACCTATATTACCAACTAAGCAATTTTGCAAATAACTATAACTTTTTTCAACATTTAGGTCTAGTTTAAGACAATTATCAATAAACCACTGTAAATTGTACAGTTCAGGTTCACTTCCGTGTAAAAAAAAACAAAAAGAAAAATGAAAGAAAAACGAAAACGGTTCTATGAACTTACTTGCTAAGTGGAAAATTATTTAATTCATCATAATAGATTATTAGTCCATTAACGCCGCGTAACATTTTCAAAAATGCTTGCCATTGAGAGTTTCACAAGTTACAAGTTCGATAAAGGCGATGTAACACGAAAAATCAGTTTTGCAATTCCGCCTAGGCGCCAGTGGGAATAGAATCGACCCATATCGGGAGCGTTAAGGAAAATAGAGCGTTATGAATTTTCGAGATTTCATTTGTTACGGACAATAATATTGCAATATCGGGGTACACGATTCGATGGGTTCTCGGTTCTCGCGCGAGCCACGAAATGCATGAACGGGCACGTTCGCTCGTTTCATTGTTGCTCGTATAGCCGAGGAATAATTAAATCCTTCGCCGGGCTTTTATTAAATGGCGGGTAACGTTTAATTTTTCTTTTTTACGCCGAACATATGGCGTTTGCACGTGCGTGCTCCCGGTAATTCCGAAAGGGAACGCGTTCCGTGTAACCTCCGCTGTTACCTATGCAAATGAATTAACCGTTTCGTATACATAAACATACGTCGGAGGAGTGGGGGGTAAAGAGAACAGAAGGGGTTTAGGGGAAAGGCTGGTTTTTACAAGGCACGGCCCGCAGGGAATCGTGTGTGATTTCAGGTGTACAGGTGCTGATTCGAATTTCAGATTAAAAGTGCCCCTTAATCGGCGGAGCCCGCGATTTAAACGGATTTCTGTCGCGCCACGGTGCACCGACCCCTCGTCAAAGCTACTTTGTATGATTTAGCGATTGTTCCGGCTGAGTTTTTGTAAAGCGACCACCGGGTTTGTTAAATTTCTGACGAACGAATAAATTCGAACCAGCGGATCCTTGAAATTAATCCTCCGTAACCTCGCCACGTTTGAGATCGTTCCATTAGTTAGCTGAAAAAAATAATATTGTTTCGAGACCCGTCGAAAATCCGTGGTTTTCACCGTTGAAAATAATCTTTTCGGAGGAAAACGTATATTCAGGAGCACGTTTTATCGGAGATTATCGCTAGGGAAATGCCATCCGAAAATTCCGGTGAAAAAGCCGGATATTTTAAAGAGTTTAAAAACCCGTTCTTGATTATTCCGAAAAAGAAATGTTTGCAATTAATTCAGGCAATATTTGATTGCCTAAAAAATTCGGTGTCTATTAATCACGGACTGAGTGGATAAGTAATTAAAACGCAGAGCGGTTTTAATAAACGAGTAGCATCAAATATTATTATTCAAAATTACCGGAAGTCGATATATCAATTTTTTCACCCGTGCACATGCACTAAAAACATTTATTAAATTTTCACCGGCGATTCGATCAAAGCTATCACGCGGAATCAAAAAATACGCGCTTCCGCCCAATAATTTATTGTATCTTAATTAAAAACGGTTCTGATTAATCATGTTCCGTTCTGCGGTTTCACACGGGGAATTCGAAATTTATCGTCCAAACATTTTCATCGAATT
The DNA here is from genome assembly GCA_028455615.1 of Lasioglossum zephyrum. Classification (NCBI taxonomy): domain Eukaryota; kingdom Metazoa; phylum Arthropoda; class Insecta; order Hymenoptera; family Halictidae; genus Lasioglossum; species Lasioglossum zephyrum. Next base: position 9,394,559 of record CM052327.1, read on the forward strand.
TCCTCGGCTACGCGAATTAATTCGCCCGTTAACGCGTGCGCAACGATACCGCCGTCGTATTCTTTTTATCTCTCGATCCTCTCTCTCGTTTTCCCAGTCGAGGGAGAGGGAAAAAAACCAACGAGAACATCTCGGAAAATGTAACGTCGTAGCGTCCGTCGCGTGCAGCCACGCCGATGAATAATTATTGTCCCGCTACCGACAACAATCGAAAAATAAATACGGCGCGGAAAATGAAAACGCTCGACAGACACGTGAAAAATTGCGGCAGTTGCACGTGCGCGATGTAACATATGGTTACTATTCATTTATGCGTCCGCGTCGTATTAACGGATTTGTAAGTGTCCGCAGTGTCCATTATTAAACTTTCCAATTTTTCAATGGTTGCGACGAGATCGGACTCCCCCCCAGCCCAGACAACCATTTTCCGTATTATTTATTCATTTTTTAAGCACTTTAAACCAACCTGTCTTTATTTCGTTTTACAAGAATTACTACAAGTGAACAGAATAATCATATCTGTTACATGCAGGAATACGAAAAATTCAATACTTTGTTATATTTTGTTATATAAATTTATTATATGAATAATTGTTTCAAAATTAATAATTTTCTATATAATTACCTACAACTACATCCTTTCTTTCACAATATTTATTCCCTGCCCCACTAATTCCTCTATTAGTAGTGGTGCAATTTTTTGGTTGAGTCTAAATCCAAAAAATACGGAATACGAAACCATTATTTACAAAGACGCAGATAGATTAATAAAGCGAGTTGTTTGGAAGCTAAGTTCAGAGAATTGGCCTGAGAAATTTGACTAACATCCGTATAAATAGGAGTGACTGGTTCTCAAATGCGTGGTGAAAAACGTGGGTTTTATTCATTTCCCGTTTTCCAGGCCCAATAAAAGATCCTGCATTTTCGTAGGGAGACCCAGGGGTATGTGAACGCGGAGACAAAGCGATACGGGTCAGAGTTGACCCGTGTTCACGGTCTACTGGTTCCAGCATCGGCTTGGTAGCCTCGGCAACCCTTTGGCCGCGTTGGACGTGCAATTTCGAGCATTACGACGGCATCTAATACAATCCACGCCGTTTCTCGGCCGGCTTTTGTGCCCGCATTTATATTGCTCCTTTTGTAGAACGGAGAAGACGGTCGGCCGGGGGGAAGGACGGGGGCGAAGAAGACCAGCCCGAGGAAAAGGAGAACAAGCCCCGGCCCCGTCCTCTCATTTCGCATCAATACCTCCCTCGTCGGCGATCCCATTCAGTTCGGTCTGCTCGCAGATAGCGCACCGAGTGAGAACGCTCGTTTATACGCCGTACAAAGGAATGAACGCATCCCCATTAGCATGCGCGCACCCCGGCCCCGCTTATTTGCGCTGGACGAGTACCGGGCACCCCCCACAAAAACCCCCTCGCTCCTCCTAATTCCACCTCGAACACCCCCGTCCCCACGCGTTCATTTACATTAAACTTCCATCACTTCGTTTTTCCTTTTTTCCTCTTCCGTTTTTTTTATTCCACCCTGTCGATTCGCGACGCCCCTGCTTTTCGAGAAAATTCAGACGGAATTGTCCGATCGCAAAAAATTCGTTAATTGAATAGATTAAACATAGTAATCGCCAGGGGCGGTGATGAAATGAAATTGGACCAATTATGAGCCGTCGTCTCCATTTTGAGATGTCTTCGAATTAAACGAAAATTGAGAATCTCTTATTCGGCTTAGCGATAGTGGCCCAGGATGGAGATTAGGGTTGCTCGAGGAGCAACCGATCGCGAAACTAGGTTAACTCTGACTGGTATCTTTACCTTCGAATAGCGGTACCGCGAAATTTCTGTAACTCTCGTCAGAAATAGTATTGAAATGGTAAACGAGTAGGGTTTAATAGTTTCTATAATCCAAACACTACCACTGGCACAGAACTAATTAGCGGAAGGTAGATAAAATGGTTCGGATCCGATAAGGCGAGTTTAAACTGGATAAACTCAGTTTTATTCACTTCTTAGGTCTTAGGGATTGGAATCCTGGCAATTGCTGTAGCCTGTATAGCGAGAACGTAGTAAAAATATCTCGAAAGATTAGCGAACTTTATCGTCGATCCTGAAATTGAAATTGCACGAGTTTCTAGTAATACCACATGATTTTTTCAAACTTCCAACCGGCCGTCCTCTCTGTTCTTGAAAAGTTATAGTATTTTGCAAGTTTATTTATGCTTTCATCTCTGCGACAGCGGCGCAGCAGCGGATTTCGCAGTTTATTTATGTTTACGGTCGCAGACACACGCTATCCGCGGTTCGCAGGTCCGTTGGTTACAGGTCGAGCACTCTTTAAAACAGTTTTAGCTGATCTTTGGATTTCCCGCAGTCTTTTGTGCTGGCTTTATCCTTTCAGTCTGGCGGCAATCTTTTTCCCTCGCTGGCTTGCCGCCCTTCAACTTTATAATTATTATCACATTAACACAGCCACCAACAAACAGATGCAAATACACAGCCAGCACATCAGAGACCACAGCGAATATTTACGAACCTTTAAACGAAATGCACGGTAATTAAATCGGCAAGATAATCGCGGTCACGTCATCAAACTACATTCGCTAAACGTATCTTTTTATCTTCTTGCTCTGCTCCGGCACATTTACTTGGACAAAAGCAACTGAAGTCACATTAACGGAATGAATGTTTCTCGGGGATGACAGGAACACGCGGAAGTAAACAGAAAAAGGAAGACGGACGAGTTTTATTGGCATTTTGGCAAGAAGGACATCACTCTCCAATAACCGGGACAACTCGTTCCAGGAAACTTATCTGCTCATTCGTAAAGATAGCCGAAGGGAGGTTGGCGGAAACATCGCTCGCAATCCGGCCAAGTGTTCCGAGTCAGTCAAAACATTTAGCGACCAGTATAGTTTCCGCTGACCTGCCATTTAGAGGCTATCGGGTTTAACTATTTGCGCTCGAAACTGTTTTCGCTACCGGCAACTAGCTGACCGATACTTCAACGACGGTAATTGTTTTTATTGCCTCTTACCCGTCAATCGGGCCACTGCGCTAACATTCACCGCGACCGAGAGTCGCCAGCCGATGCAATATAAGGGTGCACCACTGTTCAATCTGTTAAGTATTGTATATACCCAATTTATCTTTCGGCAAAATCAAAATTTTCAGACCTGTGTCCTGCAAACGACAAACAACGAGGAACTTGAACAACATTATTTTCATTCGTGTAGATTGGCTTGACAATTATTTACTTTAGGGGCTTCCTCGACAATTTTGATGACCTTGAAATATGTTTTACAACATATCGAAAACTAAAATCGAGCGGCGTAAAGTAAATAATTACAATAGGCTTTTCTGCTCCACTGAATCTTTCCATATAAACTGTCGAATTAAAAGCGTACAGTCTCGAATGATTTTCAAGTCCTTTACCGACGTGGAATTCCAAATGCAGGAGATCAGCATTTTTTCGATTCCGTCGGAATCGGATGAATTCCCTACGACGAAGACCTCCCGTAATCGTAGGGAAGTTTTCTTCTATAGTTGCTCGGTTCTCCATATTCCCGAAAGGAACGACTGCATAAGGGATTCGAAGGACCCTCCAGGTCCTCGAGAATGCATTCGAAGGATACATATCGCGGCGAGGATCAATCCCGTGGGTTCAGCCACGGCGAAATTTTCCAAAAGCGAGAATGAATAGTTTGTCGAGCACTCGAGCTGCTCTTTTACTTTCTCTTTTTAATTATACGCGCAACGTGTTCAAGGAGTTCGAAAATTGGGACAAGTTGCGTTCCCTCTTCCCTTTTTTTTTATTTCGGGAGCGGAGGAACGTAAGCAGTGTTAATTGGACGCTCGGTCTCGCAACAGCGAATCGACCGCTCGCGTCGAATACAAAACACTGTGTTAAGGAGGTAGACTCGTATTTCTCTCCAGGATTTCGGTAGTAAAAAAAGCTAGATGAAAGATCGAACTAGGCCGCGATCGCCTTCAAAAGTCCTATTTTTTCGTTTGCGGGGCGTAATTTGCAATAATTAGAATTAATTTGCAATATTCGGAAGCATAAGCAAATTGCACCTCTTAAACGTAGAAAATAAAAAATATAAAAAAACTTTTTAAAAAGCACGCTTATATTAGAATGCACTAAAAAGAAACTCTGCAAGATCCAGCCAACAGTTATTTGGAACCATGAAAAAAGTTAAAATTTATTGGACAGTGTTATATATGGTATCGAGGTAATAACTGAATCGAGAATAGAATTCTATGGAAACAATAACGTCGTGAGTCGTAAGACTGTGGGGTATCGGGTACAGTTAAAAAATAGAAAATAAAAACACAAGAGGAGAGTAACGTCGCCGGGAATTTTCGAGGTTTAAACCGAAAATCTTCTCGAAGTGGCCAATAAATATCGTAAAACGAAGCGGGTCCGTTTTACGTCGTGCTTCGGCAAAGTGCTTCCCCTCAATTTCGCGTCAGCTGTCGAATAAACCCTGTTATGGCTCTGTCGATTATTCCTGGAGAAACGACGCGGTCTTGTCCGCCGCGTTACGCCGCCTTGTAAATACATATAATACATATGTACATATCGGTGCTTGCACACCCGCGCCAGCCGAAAATTTTATTTGTGTACCGAGCGAACGAAGGCTTATTTCCCGAGTAATGCATGCGGGTCCACGGGAAAACGAGGGTCGCAAGGGACCGTTATGGCCTGTACATTCGAAAAAGCTCCCACCGTCCATACGTATGTGAATTCCATAAATTCCGAATCGACGGAACTTTATATTTTATTGTTATTCCGTGACACGCAGACGTCGTGTCTGAGTTACCAAGTGTACGGGAGAACGGCTGCTGCGCTCGTAAAACGGCGCGGCGCGCCGCTTGTTTCGTTTATGGAAAATTCGTTCGTCCGTTCCGACCGCGTTTCCCGCTTTTCTAATTTTTCCCCGAAATATATTAAAAGACTAATTTTTCATTACCGGAGCTGTTGTTCCACGCTATACTTCGGTCTACCATAAAATAATACTGTACTCCGGATTCGAAATTGTTTCTGCCCGTGGTCGATCTTCTGGAGATCTTCTGGGCCTTGATTTTTTTTATTATTATTTACGTCGCTTTTTTAAATTCTTACGTGAGAATTATTTCGCGACGGGACCTACACTGCGAGGTGCCTACTATTGATACTCGAAGGACCACCTTCAGGTGTTGAAGGAACAAGGATCGAACAAAGTACCATTAACAAACTATATTTCACTATGTCTAACTTGTGCGCGAGAACTATATCTAGGTCTATCAACGATAGCTAGAATGTGAAACGAAGCGAAGTCTAAAGTCTACGGTGCAGTCAAGATGCAAGCTAAGGATCTATGAGGTGATCGAGTCTCGAAGTTGTGATGCAGTCTAACCGGAGGACCGAGAGCTCTCAACTTCTCACCTCCTCCCTACTCTTGACGAATTCACCCTTTGGGATGATTTGGGGTTGGTAGAAAAAATACCGTGTTTGTCACGGGAACCTTATGGGTATTTCAGTTTCCCTTTCTTGTATTTCCTAGTCGACTCCGTGCATTTTTATGAGCGCGAGGTTATCACCGATGGAACCCAGGAACATTGTCTAGATTACGGGAGGCAAACAGGACCGCGCAGCTACGTTCCCGTTCGAGGGAATAAACATCGCAAAGGGGCGATTTTCCGCATTCGCTGAACAATCCCGGGAAACGATTTTGTAAGCTTGTTGTCGTCCATTATTTGCCAGAAGCGTTTCGAAATAAATTTGCTAGTAGGGTACGATTTAAATCACCATGTATACATTGCAGGTCAATTTATAAATTCGCAGAAACTTTGAAGAAGTTGCGCCGATAAAATCATTTCCAATTATTATCTTAATATTTATTATGTTAATATAACAAAAATCCAGTATGTCGAAAGAAGCTTAAACTGGCTGCCGCGGTGTAATTGTTTGTACAGTTTTGCAGCGCATAATTATTTTAGAGCTTTGACGGCGCGAATTATGGTCGGGATGCGAAGTTATTGTTGGAGCTTGATAGAGCAGGATTGCTTTGTCGAGCTCGGTTCAATCGAAGCTCCCATAGGGTGCGGGTGACGCAATTATTGTCAAGCTTCTGGCGGCGTGGCGTTAATTTTTTTTTCGCCGAGGCTACGGATTATTGTTCGCCATGCTGCGATCGTTATTAAACTCGGATAACACGGCCATTGTACCGGCGGGGTCAATGTCGGCCATCGATGGTTCTACACCATGTTAATCGTAAACCTATCATTATCTCGCCCGGTTCCGCGTAAGCACATTGAGCAAAGAACGGGCCGATAATTAAATTTTCATCGCAAAGCCAACACTCTCTGTGTCTCTGTTTCTGCTCCTTTTCTTTTTTTTCTGCCATCGTATACACGGAAGCCAAAGAATTCTTTTCTTCGAGGGATTTATTAAAGAACTTCCGCTTTCCCTTCTTGTTTCATCAGGTATACACCCTCTTCACTGTCACGCTTTAGTTATTCATCCTGGGAACAGGATCAGAGTAATCCTGTTTAATGGGTTCGCGATCTCTTACTTGTTACAGCGATACTTTATTATCTATTCTCTTTTCAACGGGCCGATCTTGTTGGAACGAAAATGCAATTTCTTCTTTGACGGCGCATCGAGCGCTGCACCGATCGAATAAATTCGATTAATACTCTTTGGCGTGATATTTGCAGGATTTCCTTTTCGGGCGACTGCATTTGCGAAACCACGCAATTCAAACATTCAAATTTGAAACTTCTGCTGTTTAAAATCACGAATGGTAAAACTTACGTTAAGGACAACATTATATAATTTCAATTTTATAATTTCAATCATTCTCAGGGGATAAGAGACAGTTTCAACATTATCTCTTGAAATAAGAATGTACTGGGGCACGCGTGTGTAGAACAGGTTCAGCATGATCTCACGGAAAGGGTAGTCTAGCATAGAAACATTTCGCCAGGGAACTCGATGGCGGTCCTCGTTCCAACGACGAGCATCTGCGAAAGAGCGTTTCGTAAATCGTTTCATTTTTCATGTAGAGCTTCGAACGGTCAATTTGCATACCGAGCGGGGGTAAATGCGCACTTTATGTCAGTGTTTGTCGGCCTTTCTCCCCGTTAAGCGAAGCCTGAAACGAGCACCGATGCGAGAGAACCGATTGTCCTTTTCCGGGTGGATCGGAGAGGGAGAAAAATTCCGACGATGTTAGGAGAAAATTTGCGTCCGCTCTCTCTTTTTCTCTTTCCTCCACCGTTCCGTCTTTTCCAACCTATTCTATCGAGTCGACTAGATTCCCGTTGATTTTGTATTCGGTGAACGTGGGCGGCGAAGTTTCACGGCCGATCGAGACGTCGCTTTCGGAAATCGGTAGTTCCAGAAGATATTTCAATATATCGGGTAGAACGCGCGGGACCTTATGGTAATTCTACTGTTTCAGATATTTCTCAAGCTCGATGGAATCAAGAGGGTAGGCGGGAAATCCGTGCGTCGTTTACCATTTCGCTTTTGTTGCATCGCGGCACTTTACAAAAATAACAAGAATGTATACGCTACCGTCCGTGAGACACCGGACACTTATACAAAATTTCTATTATGAAATAAAAATGGTACTTACTAATTCTTTCGAATTTTTTGCTAAATTTTAATTATTATTCTTATATGTAAGAGTAAAGATGTTTGAATAATTAATATTTATTGAAAGAAAGCACACGTACAAATACAATGGAAGACATATAGAAGATTTTTCAGATTCTCGCACCTGTATTTTCTAATTTCTTGAATTGAAGTGTTAAGAGTAATTTTGTCCAGGATAGTTAGAGATCGCGACGCCAATGAATCACGGAATAATGGTAACGATCGACGGGAGCAAACAAGGAAATCGTTTCAGCCGCAAATGGTGACAAACGTAGTACCAGCGACGTAACAGATTCGAAGCATACCGCGCGTAGTCTCTATCGAATTAAACTGGGGAAAAAGGATTAATCCTGGCGCCGTCTACTGGCAAAGATACGGTGTCGCTCGGAACTGCGCTCGCGATTATTAAACCGGCCATTCGCGAGCGGGTCATTCGCGAAAGCTTCGGCCCGTCAGCGTGGCCCGGAGCTCGACTAATAAAAAAGTCGCGAAAGCCGATAATCGTATAATTCATTCGACGGATTTGCGCATCGACGCCGTGGATCGGCCGTCGACTCCGATATTTATTCCTTTCGGCGATCCTGCACAGCCCCGAGAGTCGTCGATTAAACCTCTGACAGACCTATTCGCGCGTATCACGTAATTTTCCTCCGCACCGTTAACTTTGCCCTTCGTTACCGTCGACGAAAAAACGAAAGAAACTGCCCACCATCGGGCTCGCTCGTTTCTCTTTCGTTTCGCGAATCGTCCTGCCCTCCCGGCGAATCAAATGGATCGCGACCGGAAGTCGTTCTTTCCAATTTCGAGTTAATCGACCCTGTATCGTGTGACAGAGTTACCGCCGACTTTTTATCCTTTCGACGCTGCTGATATATTTAAAAAAATTTTGGTAATTATATAGAAAAGGTATGCGTACTCCGATTTTGATGAAATTTTAATATGTTATGCAGCGACACGATCTGAACAACTTTTTCCTTTTGCAATATTGGCGGGTCGCTTTTAGTTTTTGAGATATTTGCAAAAACAACTTGCCGCGCAGCATGCAGGAATACGAAAAATTCAATACAGCATTAGCGATAGTCTTTTGCAAATATCTCGAAAACTAAAAGCGACCTCCCTATAGTGGAAAAGGAAATAGTTGTTGAAAATGTCGAAATCTATAACATATTAAAATTTCATCAAAATCGGAGTATGCGGAGCTTTTCTATATAATTAACAAAATGTTTAAACGCGAACGAATTAAGACAAACATTTTCTGAGTGATTTTCTCCTCGATCACCTAGAGATCATTAGAGAAATCAGCGATTTATTTCGGCGTAACCCGATAATGAACATTCATCTATTATGTATTCACAAGTACTGCTCGTGTTCATCAATTATTATTACACGCAAACGCGTCTATTGTAACCATTATTTAATTAGTAATTAGTCAATGTCCAGCAGCCGCGGCGCGAGTTATTAATGACACGAGATTAGTACTCGAACAGATTTACTCACTTTACTAGCGTGTCCGCACGATATATCGGTACCTTTGTAACGCAAATCTGGGAATCTCTCCCTCTCTCTTTTTTTTAATCAGCTCGTGTAGCAACAATAAGCGATTTTGCGCGATTTGCGAGGGTGTATGATTGAACGATGGTGAGGATTATCGTGTAGATACTCGAGCGTTGCGAGGATTGTACTCGGGCTGCAACCCTCCAGAACCTGAAGGGTTCAAATCCATCGCGTGGTCTTTCTCGTGTAGAGACTCATTAATCGCTTAACCGATGGAATACTAGTCGAGATACAAACATTGCTACCATGCGGAAGAATTTCCAGCAGAAAATAAAGGTAGATCTCATTTTTCAATATGGAAGATTTGAAAGTCACTTTGAATGCTCGTCAATATTGAAATTCTGTGACGCTTCAACAGTCTGGCGATTCCATAAATGGAGATTCGCTTTCGCAGATTTTCTGTTTCGATATCTTTAACGTTGTTACCGTCTGCCGTTTTCCTATCTTCTTGTAGCTCTAACGTATTGCCAGTTTACATAGCGTGCACTAGCGTGGGTGCATATTATGTTCGCGTTCCCCTAACGTTATAACGCACATGGTAATGGAACATATTGCGATTCTACCGCAACTGGACCGTTCTATTTCACTTCAGCAGCGAAGCCAACCCTTAACGCTTCTCAGTTAGCAGAAATACGATTATGCCACCGAGCTTACAAATGCGTAAAAGATATTCCACGAAAAATTATTATATTTCTCCAGTTTATTAAGAACTGCTGCTTTTTCATTTATTTTTTGCCGTTTTCGTGAATTCGAGAGAATTCCATTGATGGAAAATATTTTAGAAACGTTGTTCCTTCGTACCACGAAGAAGTTACGTGTAAATCTACCGGATGGAACGTCTACGAATATGCACAGCGTTTTCCCTTCGACATTAAAGTTATCCCTTTGAAATAATTTCAATATACACCGCGTTAAAAGCGTTTGAATGAGCCTGGAGTATTCGCCGGCAAATTTCGACATACGCGGAGAATTTCTGTTTTGAAGTCCTCAGAGCGTTTTAAGTTTCCACTTTGGCGTGCTTGAAACGCACAAAAATACGGTTTTTCAAAGTGTTTCCCTTGCTCGCGGAGAAAATTACTCTTCAGACTGTTGCGCGGCGGAACACAAAAACAAACTCTCTAATAATTATTCCGCTGGATTTTCTGCCTCTCATCTAAAATTCTTTCGGTAATTTAGCAACACTTTCACATAGAAATTCTTCGTCTAGGCTGAAGGGTCTTCCACGAGGAGATATCGTCGTGTTTCATAATCATCATAAAAACGTGCCCATAAAAATGTGTATTTTATAACAAGTTTAACACTGTAAAATATATTAGAAGGTTGTGTAAGTTCGTGCCTGATTTTCATTTTTTTATTGTAGAAAATAAGGGTGACTATATGGTTGAATAATAAAGGTGTGTTCTTCAAAATTTAACCATTGAATTTTATTTTCAAGTCGGACACGAACTCGTGCAATCATCTGATATTTCCACCAAAAGTAGAAAGCAAATAAATTTGGTTAATTGCCGAGTAAAAACGGTTCTGCACGGAACCATGAAAATAATCTTCTTCTATATAATATTTTTAATTGAATTGAATTGCTGTTCGTTGGTAACCGCATCACATGAGAACGGCTTGGTCGATTTGTCTAATTTTTTTCAAAAATGTTCGTTACACTCCGAATAAAGTTTTTACGGGGAAAAAATTGGAAAAGTTGCCCGGAAAAATGGAAAATTCGAGAGAAGCTAAAAGTACTTCCCCAATCATATTTCAATACAACAGAAAAACGAATGTACCAGCATTTAATCAATAATTCAATATTAATTTACATTATCGACGTGAAATAAATTTATAAAAATTTGGATAGGTCTGTCGGGTCAGCTAGTTGTCAAATAAATAATCTAAAATGGGTAATTTCACCTGTGGTGGTAGGTTTAGTGTGAATGAACGATGTAGTAGAAAGGACGAAGGACATTGGAGGATCCAAGGCCCGTCGGGAATCAGTTCTTCTGATGGAGTCTAGAATTCGGCGACGCGTTAAATTTCGCTGGTGAAAGGGCCGACCGGTGGATTCGTGGTGGTTGTTTGCCGGCTGGCATGGAACGCTCTGTATATTTCATCGATGCCGTATTTAGGCTGGATTGTGCAAATTCGTGCAGCAAGTGACCACGAAACGCAGCCGGCGTACAAAGGCAAACGTGTAACCCCGGCCGCAGGTACACAGACAGGACTCTCTAGCAGGACTAGCGAGGACGAAGAGGGGGTGGTTTGCTTGATGTCTGCGAGCGTCGGAGGAAAGCCAACCAAGCAGCACACCGAGCATCGGTTCTATCGGCGGCAAACAAGCAGATTACGCTGATCTTCCATCAAGATTTTGTCTTTCATCTTGTCGCTCGTTGTGCCCGTCATCTCGAGCGAACTGGAGGGGAAACGATTTACGTTGGCAGCGAGGGTCTCGCGCGAACCTGTTACCGTTACGCTGCCACCGTTGCTCAACAAAAGGGGATGAAGATGCCAGCACATCACGAACCCCGTCAACTGCCTGTGAAACCGGAGACTAAATCGTCGAACCACCCCCTTCGTCTTTTTTTTATGGAAACGTCAATCGCCAGCCTGCTAACCTGATAGCACATCTTTTTTTTGTAAACGGAACGCTGAGATTACGTTGTTGTAAATTTTCAAACATGCTGATCCCTTTAGCGTGTCGAAATTGCTGGCACTTTCGTTACAGTCAGCTGTAAAGAGATCACGTTCGACGTTCTCGAGAGAATACTTGATGTCTTAATTAAGAATTGATTACAGCTACTAATCGTACGAAATCGTTCATTGTTGCTAATCTATTTGTAATTGCGTTCCAGGTGAAGGGACCCAGTACTTCAGAGTCAGACCACGGAACAGTTCGGTCCTCGAAGGAAGAGAGGTGACGATACCCTGCGAAGTCGAGAACAGATTCGGCATTGTGCAATGGGTCAAAGATGGCTTCGCTTACGTCATACAGCAGAGTAAGTACGCAAGTGGTAAATTTTCGTCTTACGCGAATAGAATACTCAGAGTCTAGTTGTACTAGTCTAGTCTAGAGGATAGTGTATAAAGGCTTCCTTGCGCCCGAAACTTTAATTGTCTATTACACAAGTAAATATCATCGGAATTATATCATATTTGGTATGATTTTTATTAGAAAAATGTCAGGAATATGGTCATCAAAGTCCCATCAAAAAATAATGGAGAATAGAGAAAGGGGTACACCCAGCAGTGGTGGGGATAGATCTGGAACATTTACAGGTCAGACTTTTGGGACATTTATGGATAAAATACTGTATTATTTTTTTATGAAATCTAAGTCGAAAAATAAGGGCCACCCATTAAGGGTGTCTACATTAAGGGGTAGTTGAAGACCCATACGAAGTAGATCATTTGTTAGCTTGCGTCTTTGTGGATTAACTCAGGGTAATTGTTCATCGTCTCCACTAAATCCTGACAAGACGCCGCGCCGCTGGAAATAAATCAGATTCCGGGCAATCGAGTAATCGAATCTCGCGTGTAATATATATCGCGTTTGCGTAACGGCCGGATCATTCGAGCCGCACAATTTCGCGACTTTCGCGGCAGAGGGGGCGAAGTTGGAAACAAGTTCGTATAAATTTAGCATAGATCATAAGTAATTATCAACTTTGCCGCGAAGATACCTCGGAGCGGAGTGAATGCAGATGCAGCGGAACCACGGAGCGCGAATACCTGCCGGATTTCCCGCCTCTTATTACAGATTCTTCGAAAACTTCGTTTAATAAGTTCATTTCGCGGACGCCTCAAAGAAGGCCCATTAGTGCTCGCGATATAAATGAGAGACGCCGTGGATAGATAAGAGGGAACTGTCTTACTTTCCCTTCGCGTTCGATCAACGGGTATCTTTTTTTTTTCTTTCTCCTTATTCTCGACGGTGAAACGGCCGTAATCTCTTTCGCCGGGAGCCGACGTATCATCATTTTTCAACAAAAGCGTCGTGATCCACAAAAGCTACAACCCTCGTCAGTGTCACGGTTTTCAAATCCGTCGTGTTTGATTCGCATTCGGTGGCTCTCCGGCAATCTCGCGCGGCCTGACTGACGCACAAAAGAAGGATAATTAGACCCCCTCGACTATCGAAACCTTTATTAGCTCTGCACTTTTCGCGTAACCCAAATTTTCGGACCACACGGCCTCCGTGTAATTAGAAACACTAACACCACTCTCAAAACATACCGTGCCCTGGAAAAGCATTTTTCATTCCCGCATTATTCGACTGCGGATTTCTCCCCAAAATAATGAAAGTCTACGTACTCCGATTTTGATGAAATTTTAATATGTTATAGACTTGGACATTCTGAACAACTTTTTCCTTATCCAATATAGGGGGGTCGTTTTTAGTTTTCGAGATATTTGCAAAATGCTATCGCTATAACTGTATTAAATTTTTCGTATTCCTGCATGCTCCGCAGCAAGTTGTTTTTGCAAATATCTCAAAAACTAAAAGCAATCCCCCTATATTGGAAAAGGAAAACGTTCTTCAGAACGTGTCGCTGCATAACATATTAAAATTTTATAAAAATCGGAGTACAAATATCCTTTTTTTCTTGAAAAATTACGCAAATTATTGTAATGGTACACTTTTGATCCAAAGCTCGATAAATCATTCTAAAAAATATCGTACAAGAAGTTTTAAGAGGTGGTTGTAAAGGGAAAGCTTCGATCTTGAAATTTATGGCAGATTTAGTCATGAAAAAAGTTTTACAATGCTTTTTATAGACGTTCTCCGTTCGCAGGATCCTTGAAAAGAACGTATATCTTCAATAATCCTCGCTGAATTTATTCGAAACGTGAGCGTGACGATTGTTTCTTATTAATTTGTTATTTCAACGTTCGTACAGTATTGTGTAGTTTAAATTCGCGAAATCAGCGGTTCATCGAGAATATCGTGTTATGATCTGCCGGAGTTTGAACGGCGAAAGAAATCGACAAAGTTTTTCATTAAATAAATAGAATAATTAGGTTGCCGCGTTTCCGCGCGATGGAAATCGCTGGTATAATATCCGCGAGGATTTGCCGGTTGATGAAGTCGATAGCACAGCTCATTAACGGTTCGATTAGCAAATGTTTGCCGTGGCAGGGTGGATTTTTAGCAAAGGCCAAGGTTGACACTGGGTACCATCAGCCATGAAACGACCGGCCCTATCGATACTGCATGCATCACTGGTTTTATCAAAAAGCAAGTGGTATCACGTGCCAGTATATCGCTGCAAACATGTATCCCACGGCCCTTTATAGAAGCTACGTTAGTTTAGTTCACAGTCTGTCTTTGAGTTACGATACGGCCTTAATACGCGCGTTCTCGATTATTGTTCCCTTTTTTATTTTGCGACCGGACCCTTTTATCGCGAGCATTTACATCTTTCGCATTGAAAAATCATAATGTCCTTCGGAAGCTGTAAATCCTTTAAAAACCCCGCTGCTTTAAAAGCTACTCGAAAACCGTGTGCGCGGAACGATCGATTACAGGAAACATCGAATTTGCTCGCGAACAGCCGCCACGAATTTGTACTTTATCCGTAAGAATTTACAGACGAGAAATAAATGAAAAATAAATTCTAAGTGAAATGTAAACGCGAGTCTAAGTCTTTAAATATCTCCGGTATTTTAAATCTTACATTTGAATAAAATGGAATTGAATCAATGTTGATCCTTTAACGCGAACGTTGACTCTTTGGCAGTTTCGCCGACACGATATACGCGAAAGGAATCCAGGAAAAGGATTTTTCAACGAAAATTAGCAGACGTGGCGAACAGGCAAATTTTAATATAAAAATCGAACAAAAGCGTTTAAGCTGGAATAATACCTTTCTTCAATTTTTCTCGTTATGAATGTAACAACTTCCATGTCCGCCGTAAAAGGGGAACAGAGGAGAATCCCAGTCCGCGATTGTTCTTCTCTGGCATTTTCTTATTGATCGGGACCTTCGGTTCTTTTTCTCCGCTCGTTAAATAAAAAGCCTGTGCTCCCGAGAAAATAATGGGACAAATGCGTAATTTAAAAATGCAAAATTTCAGACCGGCCGCGTTATATTTATAATATCTTCTATTGAAGGAGAAATCCGACTGTCAAGCGAAGGGTGGAATTTTAACTAAATGAACAAATTCTGAAAAGCTGTTAGTAAATTGCTGCCTTGAATCATTGATTCTCTTCGTTTTACATGGAACTCTCTATAACTCCAACACGAATGAATTTTTATTCTAGAAAATAATATTTTCGTGTGTGAACTTGTGTTTATGCTTGGAACGCTGAATTTAATGTTTGGAGTTAACGTGTTCTGTATTTTCCACCAGGCGGAGAAATCGTGGGACACCCGAGGCTGCGATTAATCGGGGATCAAAACGCGATCTACAATCTAAAGATCGCGAATGCTTCTTTGACGGACGACGGCGAATACCAGTGCCAAGTCGGCCCGTATTTGCGCATTAAACCGATTCGTGCCAACGCTCATCTCAGCGTCATATGTGAGTACCCAATCATTTTTTTTCACACAGCTAATCCTCGACAGATTGAAGCCAGACTGTTTGCGGTTCAAAAGGAGGGATTTATTCCTTCAATTCCTGCAAAAGCTTTATAATGAACTGTCTCTTGGCTTTGAAGCACGATCAATCCGCTAAGCCAAGCAAAAATCGTTTTGCTAAAAGTCTCCGTTGCACTTGCGCACTTCTGAAAGTAATCTTCGTCGCTTTAATTCGCCTTTTCAAAGCATATAACAGTCGAAAAAAATTGCAACAGTCTGCTCTGAGCAGTCTGTGTGCGTATGTTTTTTTTTATCAGTTTTCAGTTCTTTCAAATTACTTTCCGCGTTCTTTTCAATTTCCCGACAAGTAACCCGGTGCGCACTTCGACTAAACACGGTACATTCTTTTCCATTTGCCGCGCATAGCTGGAACTGTGCTATTTCTCGGTTATTTTGCTCCTCCCATTGTTCCGCATGAAAAATGAACTGGCGTCTTGATCGTGGTTCTACAACCACATCTACATAAATACCTGTACGCGGTGCATGCACGCGTATAAAATTAAAGGGCACAAAATAAAAAAGAATTGCGATAATAATTCATAGTGTTTCCATACAAGTATTGTTCATTAGCCTGGTGAAATGCAGCTAGTGAAAGACGATTTTATGTGCTTCGGCACAATGAAATGGTACGTTCGTTACTTTCAGGTGGCGAATAAAGAATCACCTGGTTACAAATCATAGGCATGTGAAATGAAACAATAGAAATGTTCCGATATTACGGTCAAACGTAACTTGAGGGCTCTGATAACTTTGTTCCTCGGCCGTTCCTTCAAAAAATGATAAACCTTCGAAAATGTCACTAAATATGATTTACCTGTATACATCGGTACAAAATAGCAATTAGTATCCTCCAATATTTACAGTCTAAAAATGAAACTCTGGTGACAGTAATTCCTCTCACCTTTCCAATTGCAATTTCCAACGTTAATAATGATCACAGTATAATTATGCTGTATCCTATATTCTCGATACACATTTCCCACGTTATTAATACAGACAGAGTAATCGTGCCAGGAATTATACAAGAGATCGTCCACGCCGACACAATTATACACGGAAGAAGATTTAATGTTCGCGCGGAGAGCATCGAACGTAGAAATTCACCGACAAGCCATTTTCGCATTATTAAGAACATTTCGACGAATCCGGCTCGAATAGTCATGGCAAAACTTCCGAAGTTCCACGCAATCGAGTGCGCGAGCACGGTGTCAATGCGGTCAACTTTCCGCGTTAACAAAGACATTCCCCGCGAACTTATTTCAAAGTCGCTGGCGGAGGTGGTAAACCGTGATTAGCAACGACGCAGCGTAAACCTTGAAACGCGCTCGCCGCGAACTAGTTTGCGAGTTTAGAAAATGTCTTTACCGATACACACGTAGACGGAAAGTTGTTCCGTCGCGTCGGGGACCGGAAGACACGTTGCATCAAGTTACCAGAATTTCTTCGGGCCGCGTCGGTCGCCGCTGCTGTGTAAGTTATTTCTTCCATTTGTTCTCCAAATTTATAGAAAGTCTTTTTGTAACAATTGTTTTCAATGATATTTAAAAAAAAAACATTCTGTTCATGTGCCACCAATATCGATATATTCGACAATGAATAGGAATGAACATTTTGAACTCTAATTAAAAAGGTTTCTTTCTGTAATAATTTTTTTCAACGTGCCTCCCTTTGTCTAACTAAAAATAAAATTCTGTTCATGTGCCACCAACATCGATATATTCGACAATGAATAGGAATGAACATTTTGAACCCTAATGAGGTTTCTTTCTGTAATAAATTTTTTCAACGTGCCTCCCTTCTTCTAAGTAAAAATAAAATTGAGTTCATTCGCCTCCAACATCGAAATATTCGACAATGAATAGGAACGAACATTTTGAACCCTATCGAGGTTTCTTTCTGTAATAATTTCTTCAGTCTTCTTCCTCGAATGAAACAACAATCCAGACCATAATGTGGTACCTTTCCATAAATTCCCTCTAAAAATAAAATTCAATTCACTAGCTACCAACGTTGCTATTCGCCAATGAATACAAACGGAGCAACATTTCGGACCATAACGAAGTCCACGGGCAGAATAGTTGGTCGATTGGAAGAACTCCGGGACGATTAAAAGGCAGGCGAGGGCGACCCGGTGTACCCGCACTCATAACCCAGTCGTTGAGTCTGAACTTCGGTCGTTCTAAAAAGGGGTTGGGTCTAAGAAGTGTACTAGGGGATAGTCGAGGAAGAGTCCTCGGGGGGTTTACCCGAGAACGGTTTCCCGTGGTCGCGGCTTTGAGACGTCTCATCTCGTCTGGGACATCCTCTTTTTTTCCTGGTTCGCGCCTAGGGCCACGTGTACTCTGGGCGCAGCGACAACACTCGGTGGTCAACTCGTTTCCGCGCTTTGCGGAAACGACTGGGATCCACCGGAAGGCAGGCAACGCCTCGTCTCCTGCCTCGCCGTGCCTCGGTTCGTTCTCCGCCTCACCCTGGCGAGAGAGGGTCGACGCTTTCGTGTCGCGTGAAATATTAAAGAGTTGTCGGCGAGAAGGAACGTCCCCGAAACGGACGGCAGCGATATCTATGGACGGTCGTTTGAGAACGCGGATCGAGAAACGCCTTCCCGCTTCCGGAATAAATGATTCCTCCTTCTAATCTCGCTCTTTCGGTGCGCCGGGGCTCGTACGACGCGACACTGTGAACGATATCGGTCGGATCGGATTCGACGCCGGGGAACGATCGACGGGAACAGGAATTTTATCTATCTTTTTATCCCAGCTAACGCCCTCGGGGTGTGGTCTCTGTTCCACGTACAGTGCCGCTCGTAATTATCCGAACGACTTTTAAGGGCTCCCCTACTTTCACGAGGAACGATGTCGGTCTTTGATATCTTCTAAAACAAACTACTCCACCACGTTCACCTAACCCCTTGCCTCATCATTTATTTTACAGCCGACGAGATTCGAAGCTTCCCCGTCGGTCATAATTCGCTGCGGAGGAAAGATTGATGTTTAAATCGGCGAAGGAAAAACCCCCTCAAATTTTATAGAAATTTAATGTTTCATTATAAAATTGAATTCTCTTGTAAAAAAATTTTATGAGCTCGAAAAGGAGTGCAGGAATACAATCGGAGATCCAACAACGAGTATTTCAGGCATATCGGTGATACGCGAATCCGGATACAAGCGGGAAGTTCCATCTCGAATTAAATCGAAGCGACCGAGACAAGTATTTACATACGAAACCTCATTTTCCAGACCGATAAATCTGGAAATGATTGCACGGGAGACAAAAGTTACAGACACTAGTTTCAAGTGAAATCTAGGTATCGATCACACCTCGCTTAAACTGCTGTAACCCATCAAGGCCCAATTAAAAGGGGCAAGACACACCACGTGACATACCCATTCTAGAGTATTTATCAGTTTAAATTAAACAATCATCATCTAAATTTATTAAACATGTTTGAACAATCATAATGTATTACTCTATTGCACATCACTGGATTCGGGAAAGCCTAGAGAATCTTCTGATGTAAAGAACAATACAATATCTTTTATAATAACATTACAATAATTGTTTAAACTTGAAAAAATGTAGTGTAGGAAAAAATGAACGCCAAAACATTTTTAGTGTCGGACAGTGTCATTAATAAATTGTTTGATTTTAATATTTTATTGAATTTCATTAGTTATAAATGTTGTGGCTTTCGCAAGCCAAAAGAAACTAGTCCTGGCTTATTACACCAGACAGCCTAAGAATCGAATGAATAATTCACCATTGAGAAACACGCGAATAAGTTGGTAATCCTCGGAGCTCCACGCGGCGGGTTACGTCGAAAATTCTGAACCTTGGAGTAAGATACGGGAACAGTCGCGAAGCTGGTCGTTCCTCGCAACGGGTGGACACAGTCGGGTACGTGTATCGTAAACCCTGTGAAACGACGGTACCCGGTTTTCCTCTGGTATAAATGCATGTGTACGTTCCCGTAACGTATTACTACGGGAACGGTATCCGTACAGCGACGCCGGAGGTGTACCCCGACGTGAGAATTCGAAATCACGCGGCAGAATCGCAAGGTGTGTGAACCCCCCCGTGCGCGTTTCTTCTGCAAACGACAACGGGGTTCACATGGCCGACCTCACGGACGATACGTGTCCGGAAAAATGAGCAGAGAAAACAGGACAGAGGAATAGCAGATATAGAGAAGAGGGAGAGAAGCACCGGTACAAGGATACGGGAAACTGATACGAGCGTTCGATCGACGGAAAGTCGGCCAGGAAACTACATACATCACCTTTCCGCGAATAAATATTTTATGAGATCCAATCCGGCAGCTTTCTCCCTTTCCTGACCCGTTATCCGCAGTTCCTTCTGCTGTTTTTTTTCCTCTGTCAGCAACTCCGACCGGTTTCGGCTGCCGCGAAAATTGCTTCTTTCCAAAGCTTCTTTATTCATATCTGTGCTCAACATTTATTTTTTTCATATTATTAATATTTCGAGAAATACAGAGAAAATTATAACCGAAGACATCGGTGATTTAAATGCATCTGAAAATCTACTAAATAAGTAACAAATGGGCAATGTTTAATTTTTTTTTAGGAGAAGATAATTTAAAGAATTATTTGAAAAATGATTAGATTGTTGGATCACCCTCTACAAAAATAAATTGAAAAAAACATCATTTTTGTTATTAATAATGAAAAATATAAGGGGTCGTATTGTTAGAATATATTTCGAAGAGCCGCTTAACGGTTAAAAAGTTGCACTATTTTAAGGATTTGTGCGATGTTCCATCTGCTCGTGGAGGGATGTTCTGCTTGTCCATGTCTAAGGATACATTTTGTTTTCCTCGGATAAATAATCCATAGGAGATTCCTCTCCGACCGCGTCGCGCTGTATTTGTTGGCTGCGATACATTTATAATCATTACTTCCATGCAGTTTCCGTAACGGATGAAGGTTGCAACTGGAAGACGGGGAGAAGGCGGAGGATAGGACAGCGAACGTATCCCCGGCAATATCACACACGATGTAACATTATAAATGGAAGAAACGCGTCTTTCCGCGACCTGTTACGGGAAAGATTGAATCATCCGTAAGTTATTAACCAGCGTAATTGAAGCTGAAAAGCAGCAGCGAAGGAGCGTCCAGTCGATCCTTTTTCGTCTCCCTTGTCCATTATCGTCCCCGTGGGGATACAAAAGAAATGAGAAAGCGAGCGCGGTGTACGTGTAACGGCGAATCTTTTTCCAGCTAGGAAAGTATCCTGAAAAGAGTAATAAATGCCCGGGCGTGCAGCCCCAGCCCCGGTGTTCCTTTACTGCTAGAAAATTGGACCTGAAAGAACATTGGCTACGTAATTACATGTTTCTAAGAGGGGCGGCGGGGGTGGGAAAAAAGAGAGAAACGGGAAAAACAACGAACCCCTTGGCCGACAACGGGGGGAGGGGGATAGAAGGAGGCGAAAAGGGGTTCGTTACGCTAAAGCCTTTCGCCTGCCGGAAAATAAAGTGCGAGCAATGATGAAGTCCCCGGCTGAAGTTCCGTCGTTATTTGCATTAACCGGCAAGGCTTTTTCTCCATACTTTTTTCTACTATCTCGATGATACTCGCCTCAAAAGTAGCCTAAATTTCTGCTCTTCGTCCGGCCCGTTGTTGAAATCGATAAAATTCATAAATCCAACAGTTTAATGTTTAATTTCAATTATAATAAATACAATTAATAAAATTGTCTCGTTTAAACCTCCGTCTGAGATCAACCAGAATAATGAAAATCGCATATTACAAAATATGAAGAACGCAGATAAATTTCATATATAAAAATTCAATATAAACTTCAATAATACGAAATTTTCTCGTCGTGTTGATACAGTTACTAGCGACGGAATCGGATTCGATGGAATTGTCGCCGCTCGAAGATGACTTCTCCGTACGTAGTCTAATCCAATAAGTTCCTAGCCTTTGTATAATTCCCGAGCAACGCGGAAAATATTTTCACCAAGGGTTATTTAAAGATTATCACGGTGACGGGCAGCGCAGCTCTGTAATTAGTAGGTGTCGGCGCTGTTAAAGAGCGGCGGCGTTCAGCTCACGTGTCCGCGGGCCCGAGCGCTTTACCCGCCCCTTTGAAGGTTGCCAGGCGTTTCCACAGAAAATAACAACGAGGAAGAAGTGAAAACGAAGGCGACAAAGACGAAAACCAATTACTTCCATCTTTGTACCGGGAACTTCGACGGAATTCTTCGCGGCATTTAAATTCTCGGGATGAAAAGCTGCCTTTCGCTTTTAACCCCACCCCAAGGACCCTGCAAGAGACCCTATCAGACTAAACCCTTTGTACCTCGCGCAATTATTTCGATCGGCCCGTCTACTATCCAGTTCATTAATTTTCTAATTTCAACCTCTCGCCTCGCAACTTAATCCCGAGTTGCCGGATTCGTTTTACATGAAATACGATATTTTTTTAAATAAAAAGGTAAACGTTTGCTTGTGTGTAAAAACATTAGAAGAATTTCGAGGTACTATTATTTTCACCCTATTAAATGTATTAGAAAAGAAAATCAATTTCTAATTCGTTTCATTTTTATTTCGCATAAAGATTCGTCGTCTATGAACATATCTAGTGTATTTAAATTTTTCTTTTCGAATCGGTACATCATCGGTATCGTTTCATTTGTGCAAATGAATTGTACAATATCGAGCAGTTTTACTCGCGAATAAGTCATGATAGTTGTCAGAACGTCTGCGAAATATGTGTTTGCGAACGTTGCGTAAAATATTTGAAATTTAGGAGGCGTAGATTTTTATGAGAACGTCGGACAAGCGACAAAGAGTCCAGCTTCGCCGAACCAGAACGGCTATGATGATTTTCTTTTAAAAAATGGCCAAAACGCAACGGGGGGAGGGAGACGTCACGTGGCTCTATTTCACGATGGACGGTGCTCGCGTACTCGTACAAAAGAAACGGGAAAAAATGCTGCCGCCGCGTGTAGGGGATTTACGTGCTCCGATATGAATTGAAATCGAACGAACAATTTTGGAATTCTCGTAAAACGTGAACATTTCTGCTTGTCAGCCCTCCGATGGGAAATTTCCTTGAAAAGCTGTCGAACCGAAAAAAAGCTTCAGGATAACACGCGGCTACCCGGAAAACGAATCAATCCGACGCACACGCGTCTCAGTTTCTCTGTTCGAAAGTCTGTGTCTCGGTGTCCCCGAAAATTGGATCAATTTCAATATTTTCAATATACCGCGTCTTCCGTATCCATTGGTCCCGGATCAGCCGCCATTTTTCGCCGTTTCCCGATATGGGCGAAGGAAAATCCTTGCGAGAACCTACGCGCCTCGTAAATAATTCCGAGACGCGTCTCGGTGTTGGCAATATTTTCAGGCGATTATCTCGAAATACTTCTCTCGGTGGCAGAATTCTCGAGATCTGATTTTCGCGTGTCTTTCCGCGGCGCCGTGAATCCGCGAACGAGCGTCTTAACGGAACGATGAAAAGTTTGGCTGTAACGTGGCGGCTGCGTAATGAAATCGAGCTGTGCGTTCTGAATATTTTACGCACACCCTTTATGCTCGTTTTAATATGTAAAGGCGAGTTTCAGCGAATAATGTGTCAGCTTTTGTTAAAAAGAAACGGTGGAAGAATTTTTTTAAGAGAGGTAATAAAAGTCGAAATTTATGGGGACCTTCGCGCGACGTTAATAATTGAAACAGGTCTTCAAGATTGTCTTCTCCTTCTCGCGGCTATCAACCCTTGAAGCACGTCCAATGAATGTTTCGGTAAAAATTGCTTCGCCTTCCCTATCTCGTCCGCGATGTATGTGGTCATACATATATAGCTAGTATGACCCATACATTATTTAATAAATATAATAAATAAATTTAATATGAAACAATTTAATATAAAAAAAATAATTTTGTCTTTAATTTTGTTCATAGAGCAGGTGGGTATTTATTAAATATATATTCAATATATATTCCAGATGTCGAATAATGTTATTCACCTGATCGCAACGATGCTAACAGTCCGGCATAAAATAAAAATTGTTTGCCAGCGGATTCGATGATTTCCCAGCGGTCGTATAATCCGGTGGAGGTTTCTAATAGTTTCGTCTATCTTTCCATCCTATTAGTCATAAAAATCTAATTCGAATAATGTTCCACGCTAACTTGCCGCCGCTCGTTCATAATTCAGGCAGTCTATTAAAATAGCGTACCCAGTTGCGTCGTCTATTCAATATTTATCCGAATTCGAAGACGACAATAACGTCCCACAGGCCGTATTACGGAACTCCATGTTTGAACAATAGTTACGCGGCAGCGTCCAATAACGAACCTAACCAACTAATTAATTTATGGACCGTGGTCGCGAAACGAAAATCGCCCGGAATTCGAAAACTCTGCGATCACGGGTATCATTCGATGGATTATTGGAATAATTCTTTCTCTGGGAAAATTTCTCTGTGAAATGGCGGTTCATACATGTCGCTTGTCGATCGAGCGAACGCGGGGCTCGGTGATCGGAAATTCTCGAGCTGGTTGACCACGTAACGGCCATTTCCAGGAGATACTCTTTGCTCTTCTTCGTCTGCGTTTGACATGTTCGTACCGAGAATATCATATCGCCCGCACACGGCAGAAATTTCACAATATGATACGTTCTCAGCGTCTACCGGCACGACAACGTCTTGTTCGCTCTTTTATCATCGAGTTAGAGTGCCCGGGGCATTGACGTTGCGTGACAACCCGTTTTCAATCTCAAAATGTCAACCACCGACAGGCCCCAGGCTAATTTTTGTTCGAACCCGGTACCCTTACCATGTTTACCGTACACATGCCCGGTACATATATACGATGTTCTGCAATCTACCAACTCCTTAGCCTCCGCAAACTATTTTGTTTATGTTGTAATAGAAGCTAATTGGGAGCAACGCGTTTCCAAGAGGCTCAACATTTTCTGAGACATGCTCGGCCACTTTTACTGCTCTTTCGAGCACTAATTAACCCGTAAATTGGCTACGAAATTAACCTTTAACATGCATAACATGTACAGGGTGAATCACGAATCGTGGTCATATTTTTATTAGATGAAGCATGGCCTCGAAAGAGCTTTCTGTAAAAGAAAAAGTAAAAAGATCAATTATTTTTAACTTGTCCAATTCATTTTGCAATCCTCTAATGAGTGGACGTAAAAAAGATTATAGGTGTATTTGTGATAGATTGAAGGTGACCTTGCAAAATCAAAGGAAAAAAGTTACTATGATATGTCGAAGAACTGATGTGTCGGTAAATAAGAAAAATAGTATGAGAACGCGTACGAATAAAGCGGTGAAGGTGGAAAGGACATTTGAAAATGAAAAGTTCGCCGTCGACATGTCTCGGCCACGTTGAAACCCCGCCATGTTTAATTACGAACATTAAATATATTCGCGAGGATATGACGCAACTCACTTTTTTTCCGCGACGGACACTTCGCCCATCGCGAACAACGCCGGGAATCTAAATGGATTCGGAATGGAAATTAATTTGATTTTAGTCCCTGAGACGGAAGAGGTCTTTTCAAATTAAACGCGTGTTACGAGATTGCTCCCGGGGGGAAAAATATACTGGCGAACTCTTCGACGCTTATCGTGAAAACGAGGGAATATGAGAAATCAGTAGTATAGGTTAGTGATTGGTCAGACAATTATTGTTTCGACGTTGCTGCACAGGTATTACTATCAGTTCTTTTTGTTTAATTATAAAATACATTAGAAAATGGAAGAGAAAGCGTGAAATGTTAAGATAACAATCAGTAGTGTCGGTCAGTGATTGGTCAGACAATTATTGTTTCGACGTTCCTGCACAGATATTACTATCAGTTTTTTTTTAATTATAAAATACATTACAAAGTGGAAGAGAAAGCGTGAATTATTAAGATAACATTGCTGTTTGGTACCCGGGTAGAAATTTCAGTAGTGCAGGTCAACGTTTACTCCGGCGAACAGTAGAATTGACCTCGTTTCGCGACTCGCAGTCAGGAGAATTGAATAGCAACGACATAAATCCGTGTAATTCATTCTGCCATTTGATTCGCCGTGAAAATAGCGTCCATGATACGCGCGATATAATTAAACCGCGCTATTAATTATGAGCATCGTAACTGCTTTATTGGTGTGCCAAGTGAATAGTATCACATGGGAATATCTACAATTAATGGTGGATGTTGGTACCTCGTGCGCTGAAATTGTAAACTGCTTATTACTATTACTACCAACTTGTGTAGAATATTAGAACACTTTTCCAACGTGAACACTGAAAGCACATTTCTTAAAGAAATCAATAATTCAGTAAAAAATGAATCTCCGAACTTGTTTCACGATTTTTCGACAAGGATATGAAACAATAATCTTCTTACATTCAAAACAAGCATACCGACGTTCACAGTATCATTCATACCATAATATATTCCCAAAACAAAGTCCCACATGTATATAAGCTCCACTAAAAAATTCAAAAGACTTCCCCAAAGTACCCAAGAAAATGTATCGCCCTCTTCACGACGAGAAACATATTTTCAAATTGCCCCGGCGCGCGGAAACTTCTCTAACTCCATCAATCTCCAAAAAAAGGTCCTCCGCCGTCCATACGTGAAAACTTTTCTGACATTACGGTAGGGAAAAACGCAGGGGCTCCGTGTACAGTTGTCCGTGTAGCTAGAGACAGTCGAGCACAGCTCTGTAGATCCTCATCCTCTTTATATCAAAGAAAAGAGGTCGGGACAAGCTTGGGAGCTTTCTCAGGCTCCTGAAGAGTGGAGACCGGTCGACAAATCTCAAAGGACCCTGACGCACGGTAGCAACGTCTCGAAGAAGTCAAGGACTAGACGTTTCGAAAACAAAAGCGACCCTCCGGGCTCCGTTGCATCTATCCATCTTATTAATTTGTAGTCGGAGCTACGTCTTCAACCGGACTCAGCTCGAGCGTTCGATGTCTTCCTGGATCCGAAGCTGGATCTCCCTGGACCGAGCCTCGGGCATCAGAACACAATCAAGAGGAACGATGCAGCCGAATATTACATCCGCCCTTCACGTCTGTGGCTGTCCACGTGTTTTATTGCTGACCGTGTCACGAGTCGCTGCTCTGTCCACAAGAGACACAAAATTCGCCAGTTTATTAGCTGAGGAATCACAATATTCCCTAGAAAATTGTCGCTTTCGTCTCTACCGATAGTATCACTTCTTTATCTGAGCCTGGATTAAAAGCACTATTAAAACATTTTTAATAGCAAACGTGGTCTCGAACCTAATGATTCAACGTTTGGTTAGTTCCTACAAAATAGCTGTATATATTGTGTGTAGAGTTGGATCGAAGCTGTGCGCGGATAAAATCATTGCTAGTTCCGTCCAGAAAAAATTGGAAAATGCAAAACATTCGCAGTGATCAGTAGAATCGTCGTTGTTTAGGATATTATTTGGTGTCCGTCTTTGGGGCGATTGATACGCCAACCGGAACAGCCCGTTTTTCGTCGAACCCGGCGAAAAGCTCTCGCACAAAGACCCGCTAATCGCGTTGTTCGCGAACGCGTCACTTTTCATCCCTCGCATTTCCCAGTCGACGCTCGGTTCACCGTCCGCAGGGAGGATCATTCTTTTCCCGAGCTGTTCGCTCGTGCTCTACGGCTTGGCGGTTTTCAATTATCGCCACTTACGCTTGGAATTTCGTTCTCGTTATAAAACTGCGAGGGGAAAAAACCTCCGCCGCGATTCCCTGTCAGCCGTCATCGACGCGGCCGACAACTTCGTCGCTTCGCGTGTCCCTCTAATGCAATCGAGGCGAATCAGTGGCGCGTGAAAGCTGCAGCCAATCCCACGATCGCCACAGTATTACCATTCGCCAATCTGGATCGGCTGACGTCATGAAATAACATACGAAGGGTTTGGTTGGGTAAGATGCTGAGAAATGATTCCGAACAAAATTGATTTTTGAACATACTCTCAAAGAAAACCCTGTTTGGAAAGTTTCAAGTCGGTGTCTGTACTACAAGGGTAGTTATAGCGGTTTCATGAATCATGGTCTTTATTTGTTCTGCTCAAGAATAAATTACGAAAAAAATCATGAACGTTTTAGATTTTTAAAAATTTCGGGAGCGTAGAATTGTCGAGTTTATATTAAAACTTTTCAGTGTACCAAGTTTATATTATCGTGTTAGTTTTATTATTCAAGATTATTTTTTATCATTCCAGACGGAAATCGTATGAGAAAGAATTTCTCATCCCACAGGCTACGGATGTTGCTTGAAGGTAGAATATGTGAGAAAATAAGATAAACATAAAGTAGTCGAGTTTCTCGGTTGAAGAGAGGTAGAGGTCGTAATTTTTCAGCGAGGGTCGCGCGACAAACAGTTAAATCTGAGATAGAATGGCGCACACCGGCAGTATAATCTACTTATCAAATGCATTATTACGCGGGTATAATACCAACTAAGAATTTCAACACTCGTTCCCCGGTGGCCGTAGACGTCTTCAGTGCGTCTCTATTTCCGGTCTGTGCGCCTCACTCGGGACATCAAGTCGAGGGAAGTTGAGTGAGCCTGAGTCTCTTATTGCGACGCCGGTAATGAAATGGAGAGTTAAAAGAGCGTATTCGTAATATCGCGTCGTTCGTCCCCGTGTTCTTCCGTATTTCTTCTTCCGGGTCTCTATTATCTCGCGAATAAATTAAGGACGTTCGGAAATTGGAATCATAACAATTAGCGACCCTTAGCCGTCGTTATACTCAATCATGGAGCGAATATCTTCCAGGAACAAAAGAAAATTAATTATCAAAATGGAATGGAACATCGTTTTCCTTAAAAATTTCAAATTTTAAAGAAGTGAAATTATGTGAAATGTTATTTTCAGTGGTAGTGGTCAATGTAGATAACTAAATTCCATGGAATTTTATTTTATAACAGTTTTTTAATATTTTTTTAAGAAATGCATAAAGACCCGCAGTCTAGTGGTCAGCAAAACAAAGCTACGAGTATAACAGTGGCCATTGACAAACGATTAGAGTAATGCAGCCACGCGCGGCCAGCTCGTTTCGAGCGCAATTATGAGACTTTATGTTTACGGAGCGACAGTATTAATCCGCGAATTAGGAATTAATTCACGCGATGTAACATCGAATACCGGGAACGCTCTAATGATACCCCGATACGGATCGTGTCTAGCATAACTCCTTCGCGTACGTACATTCTGCTCCACATACTTTATGGCAGGGATGAAATACTGGCGCGTGCCATCGTTAACCGGCGGAATATCGAGTATAACTAGGGACGCATTAGGGGAATTTCAAGCTCCGTGATATCTTGCCGGGAACTTCATTTTGATCCCGGTTGTTGGCTGTCCGCGAACCGACTCAAGGAAAAAACGGTTTTCAGAACATTCTTGGCTTTCGGAATGATCTCGGCTAGACTCGTACACGTCCGTTAACTTTCCTATTATTAATTCAATACAAGCGAAACGGAGATAAACGCACGCCCTTCTCCTGGCAATTTTCGTTCGCGAAAGCTTGACTGACAGAAGATGCAAGGTATTTCATTTTATTTCCGTTTCGGTGAACGCGGAATTAATAGAATACGAAAGGCGTTGCTGAGGCTGTGAACTGTTCGGGTAATGTACAGGAATTTGTGTTCCAAGTGACTTATCTGCTTTGAAAATATTGTGCAATGAATATGTGCGTAGATATCGAATAAGAAAATATTGATGAGAAATGTAGAAACTCAGTTTCTAAACGCGGGAATAGAGATTGTAAGTAGTATGACCAGGGAATTGGTCAGACAACTTTCACGAACTAATTTTCGTTTTACATTTACTTTCTGCAATGAAGCACATAAACCATGATCCAGAGTAATACAATTTTATACTTAGAATTACAATTGTAAATAGAAAGAGAGGTTGTAAGTAGTATGACCAGGGAATTGGTCAGACAGCATTCGCGTAGTAATTTTCGTTTTACATTCATTCTCTGCAATGAAATACATAAACCATGATCCAGAATGATAAAATTTTGTACTCAGAATTACAATTATAAACAGAAAGAGCGATTGTAAGTAGTATGACCAGGGAATTGGTCAGACAGCATTCGCGTAGTAATTTTCGTTTTACATTCATTCTCTGCAATGAAGCACATAAACCATCATCCAAAATAACAATTTCTGTGTTCCAAAAATATATAGTAAGTAGTCTACGGATCTTTATGCAAAATAAAAATATTCTGTTTCTAGATTGGATGAACTGGTAGTTAAATAAAAATTCAATAATGACTAACATAAGGATATTCTCAAATGTCTTATGTATTTCACTGTTTGATATTTCACTCAGTGAATTTCTTGATAAACGTATAAATAAATAACGTTGCAGTTGATTTCGTCACGCCAGGTGTTGAGAGCTGACATCCTATCCGTTCGGCACATATCCGGCCGGTATCAGTGGCGTAAACAATATAGCGAGCAGTGATCATAGTCTAACAGCATACATGTATAGACAACGTGTAACAATAACAATCACGTAGCATATTCAAAATTGATTATGGCACGGGTGCGGGCATGTGCACTCCCGCGCGTCTAGCCTTTGAAACGACCTCGATAAAGCCGAACTTCCGGAAACCAATTCAAACTATCGGTCAAAGTTTCCGTCGGGGCTTTATACGATCTAGTTAGAAAGGCTTGGATATTATTTATTGACGCGGCGCTCGAAATAATGAAGTTGTCGACGCGCGATCGGTGGAATCGGCTGGATCGTCGAACCGGAAGTCGAGGAAAAGACTCGAATGAATAAGGGATGGTCGAAGAGAGAGATTTTCCAGCGCGTTTAGTCACTTGATCACGTGCTCTCTACCGGCTGCCCCGAATTCTCCACCAATTAACCTCGAATATTTTATCAGCGGTTCATAAACATGACCCAGTTACGGTAGCAGACTACTTCGAAGTTTCGCGAGATAAATGCGGACCTGTTCGAGCACCAATTCTCTTACCTGATTCTTCGACACGTAATGTCTGCGAACTACAGTATTTTATCCATAAATGTCCCAAAAGTCTGACCTGTAAATGTCCCGGAAAACGCACAAGTCATCCTATATCGCTCATTATAAATTCAAATACTATTCTAGACCTCGCAAAAAAGTTTTTATAAAGAACGGCACCATTAAAATAATTTTACATATAATTACGTACAATCTTATTATCTTGGTATTGCAGAGAAAATACTAAAAGTTGTCGTTTACAACTCTTTTATACATTTATAAGTTATTCAATATATCGGTATCTAACCAACTTCACAAAATTTCAACATTTATGCGAAGGGTTGAAAAATACATTTTGTAAATCTGTATCAATTAGACATATTCCGAAAATTTCATGAAAATCGGTTGTGCAACAACGCCGACAGCTTTTAGTCACGACATAATAAACATTTAGGTGTTTAACGAAGATCACTAGCCTCCGGTTGTGCGGGTTCTCTAACTATGTTTGTTGTCGAGCAGTTTTTGGGGACTGCGCCGGATATTGAGGTAACCATAAGCGGCGCTGCCGGGAAACATAGCAAACAGCGAGCGGACGGTACACTATCGTAAAAAGAGAAATGAACGGAATGGGAATGGGAACGAGAGAGGGAAGGTAGCAGCCCGATAAAACTATCTACCGTGGACGAACAATGGGGTCAATAAACATAATTGCGTGGAAGCACGATTTTCCCTGTGGCGGGGGCAATATAAAAGCAAGAAATGAACCGCAAGCCGACTACCAGCACCGCACCGTAATGACATTTAATCCACTTATTAATAATTCGCGGAGACAAGAAGTCACTCGACGTTTAAGAGAAAAGACGTTTAATAGAACACAAAGCCGCCTTTGTGGCGAGCAAGCTTCTCGTTCGGGCCATCGGTCTACTATTTGCAATAAACTAGACTGCGGATTTTATGCATTTCTAACAAAAATTAATATGAACGAAGAATTATAAGAATTTAAATATACAAACACCTATTTCGACATTTTTAAAAATTCATCCCTTAAGGGGGTGAAAAGGGGTTGCAACGTTTTTATGAGGAATATATTGTTCGTGGTCTGATTTAAATTATACTTGATCTTAATGCTCATTGATACAATCTGAATGGGGCGAATGGGAGGTTAAAAGGTTTTAAGGACAAACATATAATATGTCAATCTATTAAACTGAACATATCATAAGAATTTAAATATATTGTTATAATAATGTATTATATTATTTCAAAGAATCGGTGCATCTTTAATTGCGAAGGAAACGGGAGACTGGCTCCGTCCGCAGTCCCAAGTAGTCGAAGGGTTAAAACGTGTCCGGCAACCAAGAAATTCGCGCGTTTTCCGCATTCGGTTTTCGACGAATTCAGCCGGGACGAGCAGCAGACGTGACGCGCAATAATTCACGCGACTGCTAGGCGTGCTAGACAGAATTTCACGAGGCCAGGTTGCGGAACGGGCGGATTGTTGGCGCGGCTGGTCAGGAACAATCGGCGAGAAATCGTGAATTAATGAACTGTATGCCGGCGACGAGCGTAACCCGTCGATTTTTCAGCGAGGTCCGCTCTCGGACGGCAGAGAGACATGTATACGGTTTTTGCGATGCGTCCTCCTACGTGACGAACATTTTTAAAGGTGTGCTCTCGGGGTTCGTTCGAAGTGTCGTTGCTAGCTGGTAGCCTATGGGGGTTGGACAGGAGGTGGGTAGAGGGAAGGTGGGGACAGGGGTGGACGAGTGGCAGCGACGAACGCTTTGTCAGGACTACGGATGACCCCCACGGATGACAAACCGACACGGAGGTATCCGGGCCTTAGCAAGCGTTTATTTATGATCCTCCTCCGCTGCGGACAGCCAGCCGCCGAATCGGATTTACTCTTTGAAATGGCGTTCGATCGGTACGCCGTGCCCAGAATCGACAATCGAACCGTAGAGATTATTGCTACCCCCCTCCGACCACCCACTCCCGCATCGACTTCCTTCCCATGAATACGTCCGTTTCTATTCTTTTTTCTTCGTTTCCCCTTTTCTTTCTTCTCCACGCCGCGTTTTCTCCTCGTCCCTTTCGGCCGTTGGCTCCAACTACCGCGATCGATGCGTTCACGCACGAATACCGAACGTTCGGCTCCGGGTTTAACGGAAACCCGATGTGTGGAACCCAACTTCGGGAGAAACTGATTTACGACACATTTTCGCCGGAATAGCTTCACTTTGTACCGTCGGTTTTATTTATGAAGCGGCTATGTTGGCGGGCTTTATTGTCGATACTCTTTGCCGATACGTTCCCAAGCTGCTGAATATTTAAGCGAGATCTACTTCAGCGAAGAGAGAGAGTGAGAGAGACTCCTTAAGAGATATTGGCAAATCCCGGAAATTGCGGAACATCTTTAGGGTGACCGAGAACCGCGTCGTTCGCGATTACTTTTTAACCATTCACGAATTTATAGGGTCGCAGATTTCCTGGCCAGATGTCGCACAGTTCTCACTGTTTTAGTACATTCGTTATTGACACTGCGGGTGTTTATGAATTTTTCTAGACGAATCTCAAGAAAGTGCAATGAAATAGAATCTTATTCCCAGTGGCAGTAGTCTCTGCGAATAGTGGAATAACTAGAAATTGTATTTCCAAATTGCCAATCAAATATTTCGGTGTCAGTCTACAGTACGCATTGTTGAGAATTTCTGGTGTAAACCATAATGTGACATTTTGCTAATACGTGACAAGCAGAGAGACAGGAACAATGATAAACAGTGCAAATTGATTGATGGGAGAGTATAGGTACACACTGGTTGATTAAACCAATTTAAAACACGTTTATACTGTTAACATCCCATCATTTGATCCTTGGGCGTCGAATAGGGGTCCACACGCACGGATTCCTCTGTCGTCGAGCAACAATGGTGTCTATATTCGGAACATTGGCGAACTAATTTCAATGCATGCTCGCCGTAATAATTCATGGGTATACACGATTCCAATCTACAATTCTTCCCTTCGCCATACAGACAGAATCAACAGCAATTAATTATCAATCCTCCAAATATCTAGTTACGTGTGAATTATACAAAAACAGTTTATTTTCAAAGAGAGAGAGAGAGAGAGAAGAAAAAGTCGATTCCTGAATTGGAATGTTCAACCGGAATATTTACGATCCTCGTGAATATTTGCATTCCCGTTACCATGCAGTGGAACAATATTCGTTAATTCTAACGCCAACATCGCAGAATTATTTCTGTCATCGCAGCTGGGCTATTAAGCGAGAACGGGAAGCCTGTCGACATCAATTTTTCATAGAATTGGAAACGTTTGTTTACTCGATTACCACCAGGAACTTGTTGTCCCGCTGGCTCCGCGTTTTTCCTTCGGAAAAAAAGCCCGGGCGCACGTAGCTTCGTCTATCCGTTTGTGCGTCGCTACTTACGAATCATGAATTTTTATACAGCCCTGATAAGCACGGACGGAGAGAAGCGTTGTTCTACGCGAGCAGCGCGTTCACTTTATCTCGGCGAAAGTTTAATAAGGCAGTCACGGAATTCATGAAAATTTTTTCAACAGATGAAGCCGAGTCCTTCTGCGCGACCCTACTTCGAGATAGTGCACGGTTCGTTTTTTTTTGCGACGCCTTCCTTCTTCGGCCCGTTCCGAATTTGAATAATAAAGAATATCGGAGGGCATCCTGTTAAGAGGACGCGACGCGCGATGGAAAATTTCGGCACACACGCTTATTCTTTACATGCGTCCCCGGTGAACGTGCTCCGCGAAATTGCACGCCACGGAATATCTCCGCCAGCAATCGTACCAATTCCACCGATTTTCAATTCCCTCGTTCTTGAAACGGGTTATCCAGTCAGTGTCGGTAATGCCCCATGTTCTCACGAACATGTTCCGAGCATTCTTCTGCTTAAAGTTTCATTAGAAAATATTTACCATTAGTAAAATGTTTAGAGAAATAAAAATTGTCCTAGGGAAACTGCACCAGTGAATGAACATTTAAGAAATTGTTAAAAAATCGAATTAAAAAAATCTTTAAGTTTTCTTTATTAAATGTTAAATAAAAAATATAAAAATACCAGTCAATGAACATTACATTCTAGTAATTATTGGTTATAATTATTATTATTGTAATTTCGAAAATTGAACAATTTCGTAAACTAGTGGCAACCGCAAAAGGACGAGTTAATGGGTATACAATGCGGCAATTAGTACGTCAAAGAATGTAATTAGACAAGGTGGTTGAAACATTAATTTTGGTAAATTGTGATCGCGGAGCGTCGAGGCTAGAATTCAGCGAAGAAAGTGTGCGCTTTAAATATAAATTTGCAGGGCAACTGAGGCGAAGCTGCGAGACCTAAAAGCTTAATGCGATACAAGAAGTGGCTGTAGCCTCGAGTGTAATGTAGAACCGACTAGACAAATACGAAAGTTTGATGTAACGGAGAAAAGATTCGAAATTTAAATTTAATACAAGAGCGAGAGGGAGGTTCGCGAACTGACAAGGGGAAGCCACGGTTGATGGGTCATGGATTTTTCTGAAACTTGTAGTATTCGAAGATGCCTTCTGGAAATGTAATTTAGCGAAGCATTAGCGCGTGCTTCTCAAGATTTCCCGAAGAAATTGCATTTGAAAATCGGTTCACACGTTCATAAGGAATATTGAGGGATTCGCGTTAAGAGCTAACAAGAAGATGAGTAGCCGAGGGCGTACCGAGAAATACTAGGTACAAGTTTCCTTTCCATAATTTAAGACTAGAAAATATTGAGACAAAAAAAAATGTGATATAAATATATTAAAGCGTGAGATATATATGTTATAGTATCATTAAGAAACAAAGAGGATCAGTTGGGTAAATTTTAAAAATATTTACAATTAGAATAATTGTGAACCGATTTTCAAATGCAATTTCTTCGGAAAATCTTGAGAAGCGCTTTGTTAAATTACATTTCGAGAAGACATCTTCAAATACTGCAAGTTTCAGAAAAATCTCCCCTTAAACATAAAATCCCGAAGTTTACCGTAAGTAGAGGAGGGATCCAAAATCCAAATATTAATCTTGCAGTGATCGAGGGGGCACAAAGACACAGGATCCGAAAGCTTAGCGTAACGAGAGAACGATCCACCAAAAACGGAATGTAATCGAGTGTGGGATACCAACCGGAAATGCGAATCCACAAAACTTGCGCAGACGTGGGGTGGAAAATCTTTATTTAAAATAGCCAGAATGATTTCGACAATAATTTTAATGATTTCTTAATGATACTGTCCAACAACTTAACCTATTTTCGACAGCGCTTGTACAGAGTTTATCAATAACTATTATGCAACTTGATCAACGAGCTTCCCTGAACTTGACAACGATCTTAACCAATCCATTAGCGAACTCGCCGTTCCACCGATCAAGGATAATTTCCTGACTGAGGTAGCTTTTAGAGGACATGGTTGAGTAATCTGTCTACCAGGAATATTTTACACTGCTTTGTCAATAGTGTTCGAGTAATTTATCGGTAATCATTCGTTAGACTTTGTGAATAAGGTACGACGAGCTTTGTGAACACGCTCCTCCTGTATCGAACGTAAATAACTCATTACTTTATCATTAATTTATCGTCGCGCTTTACGAGTGACGTCCTACTGTACAGGTTAGACATTTATTCCCGACAACTCTAAAGCCGATTAATTCAATAAAAACTGTTTAAAACATTCCGTAGGGTGAAATCGTCGAAAAATCGGCAAACGATTCTTCGGTTGGATCGTGTACGGTTTTGTTGGAAATAGCTCGCGCCAATAGAAAGAACAAAACGTCTCTTTCTCCGCGAGTTTCCCAGCAGCGTTTCCACCACGATAAGGAAACTATTCCGATTGCCATTCGTTTACCAGTAATTTTTCCACAGTCAGCGATCTCGCTTAAATTTATTTACCACGCTCGCCGTTCCACCCGACTGCCGATTGCACACCACTGTCTCTCTCTCTCCTTCTTTCTCTCTGTCTATACTTGCCCCGTGCCGAAGCCTTTTTCAATTTCTAAATTGTTCCCTTTTCCTTGGAAACCTTTCAATTCCGAGGCCGCGCGCATCGAAACGTTCGCCGAGCAAAATTAATTTTCCCAGTATCTCTTTACTTTTCATTTTATCCGGGGGAGTAAGGGCGCCATTCAATCGTCGCCGCACACTTCAGGCCATTCGAAGGGGCTCGGCGAACTGCATTGAAAGGCAGCCACCAAAGTCTGTGCACTATCAAACCCTGTAAATGGAGCGGCCGGGCCGCATAAAGGGGAGAAATCGTGGCGCAGGTGAAACGTTTCGCTACCCGAATCCTACCCTGACGGCACCAGAACCAATCCGTGAGGCCAACGTTCGTTTGTGCGTTTATCTATCGCGACAGGTTAATCTTTCGCATAGGCTGCTCGATTGATTAGCGCTCCTGGACACACCGTCACCAAACTGTCATCATCACGCGTGCCCGAACGTTCGGATAGCTAAACGATAAAGCAGAACAAATTTTTTCCTAGTTTACCCGCGACGAACCCCTCCACCCTCCTCCCCATAAAACATAACGGTACGTTTCTAAACGGCGCGGTGTTGCGTGACAGACTATTGTGCGAAACTAAGAGCCAGGAAACTGGATTTCGGTAGGAAAACTGGAAAAACTATTTCGCAACAATGGACTCTGGACGTGAATTAAGTGCTGGCAGTCCGCGACGGATTTACGAGGTTTAGCAATGGCGATTCTTTTGTGATATTTTGAGAAATGTTATTTATCACAGTTTTCCGATTAAACAATTTTTTTGTACAAATTTTCTTTGGAGAACGAGGTTACGTGCTCGAATCGTTGTTCGCGAATGCAGTAAATACTTAATGCGAGCTGTCTAGCAGATAAAATCCTTTGTTAGTCATCGTTCAGTTACGAGCCCTATCCAGCCCCCGGTCCATTTGTTAATTTATCGTTGCCCGTTACTCTTCCCGGTCGCGACACTTACTTTTCTTCCCCCGCCTTCGCGCCACACCCCGCTCGCTTTCTTACGATTCACTGTAAGTTCCTCCCCACCGAAGCACGAACTTATCGAAGAGGGGAGTTTCTTAAGGGACGATTTCGAACGCCCACACCCCTGGCCAGGCAATTAAGTGAAATAATGTCGCTTGACGCGGTATCATTGAAAAGAAAGCAGGGACACTATTTTCTCCTCGAGAGGGGCTGTAACGCTCCTAAAACGGAATTGTTGAGGAATTAACTTTAAATCGATTGCCATGGAAACGCGTCCCGCTGCTCCCTTTTATTTAGGAACGAATCGACGCACTCAATTTTTATTCCTATTTTATCCTCCCTAAGAGATGCCCGGTTCCAGGCATTTTAGATTTTTTATTTCCCATTCGCCGAATCCTGTAAGCTCAATGTCTGCATCGTTCACGCTGAATATTTCTCCATTTCAGGATATTATTTATTTAACGGGCCTTGTTCATTCGAGATGCGATTTTTATAAGCGGTATATTTTCTGGTAAATTACATATTTCTTCGTAGCTAGTGTATTTCCATTCTCTTTGATTTTTTTTAATTTTATGGAATTGTTGTAATGGCTCGTACAATACCCAAATCTTTTGAATAATGGTACAGCAATTAATAATTATTTACATTAAGGGATTCCTCACCGATTTTGATGATCTTGAAATATGTTGTTTAGGTTATCATTCTGAACAACTTTTCCCTATATATGTTACCGCCGCTCGGTTTTAGTTTTGGAGATATTTGCAAAAAACTATTGCTAGTACTATATTGAATTTTCTGAAGACTGTAGTCTTTCAAAATTGAAAATTCACCCTGAGATGAGACCCTGTTTTCTCTCTCAACCCCACAGCGTGTTTAGAAGAAAAATGTAAATGAACGCCGCGCCAGGACAAGTTTACGTTGCCACGGAGCGTGCAGGAATAGGAAAAATTCAATACTGTATTAGCAATAGTTTTTTGCAAATATCTGGAAAACTAAAACCGATCGGCGGTAACATGTATAGGAAAAAGTTATTCAGAATGATCACCTTGACAACATATTTCAATGAATTTATCACGAACGATCTGGTACTAAGGATTTCGATGTTCTCAATTCAGTTCTCATTTGAGTGAAACAAAAATGTTGTTGTTTCAAAGTCGACGAAATGGAATTTTATCCAGAAAACAAAAACGGACTGCTGGATCGCAGTGTAGGGACGCGATAATTCTTGGTGAATCGATTCTTTCGGCAGCCGGGATAAACGGAACACAAAATCTCGGTGAATCGTTTCATTCTCGGCCGAAGAATCAGTCAACGCCGGTCCGTCATGAAGCCAATAAAACACTGGCAGTATCGCAGTCCGGCCAGCTGGCGAGCTATCGATTTCTCGCGAACGTTCTGTATCGTTTATTACGGGATAAGGTAGTCGAAAGGTATTCGCCGCCGATAACTCAAACGCCCTGTGCTCCGCCGTCGGAGGCATCGTTCCGCGGACATTTTGTTCACGGCTAACAGGCCGCGCGGAACGGAAGAACGATCGGCGAACACGAAGAAAAAGGGGCGAAGAAAATAGCACATGCGATGCGACTACGTTTCTCGGCGACGTCGAGAAATGCTGATTGAAAGCTGCGCCGAGCGACGACCGAAGACAAATAAAGGTTCTTCTCCGCTAAACACCGTTCATTTAACGTTCCCGTTCGCAATAAACGCGGAACGAAGTGGGGTCGTTCGCTTTTTACCTCCGTTCCACCATCAAGCAGAGGATTCTTATTCAATCACGCGGACGCGTCGGAGAGATGAGAAAATTTCAAGAAAAAGAACAATTATCGAACGGCGACGATTTATTCGTCGTTTTCTTCGTAGTTCGCCACTTCCGTTGTTCCCCGTAATTGCGAGCCGACTTTAATTATTATCGTCGATAACGCGACGATGCCCGCCAACTGATTATGCTCCGCATGATTTTTTGAGTGGTCGATCCACAAGTTATTGTTCGATTAATTACGCTTTCGGCAAATGCTCTTTTCCGCGTAATTATTATGCCGGGAAAATAGTCGAGGAAATCGGTCGTCACGTACACACCGGACAGGTATTAAATTTCCATTAATTATAAAACTCGGAACGTGGCTCGTGATGCGTGGAAATAATTTCAATGTGAAACATTAACGTACGGAAGCTTTTCAAGATATTTTTCCAGCAAGCAACCATTGCACGATGCCGTTGCAATGGATCTTGATTGCCGCATGTAGATACGACCATGATGAAACCTTGCTCAACGTGAATACACGGAGCATGATAGATACACACACAAGCTGTTTCCTTGAAACTACACGCGTATAGCTGACGACGATAACATCTGGCTAATTTAAATCCTCGTAGCTCAGCAAACATTTGGTAGTTAAGAATATTTCAGAGAACATTTTCAATGATATTCCGGTCCGGAAGTTTGACAATGTATCGGGGCGTTATCGTGGTGGCTGTTGATACCCGATTACGGAAATCCCATTGCAACCCAATAACGCTGATTTTCCGGCGAATTACGTAACAAAACATAATTAGATATTTCTAACGATCTCGATTCGGGGATCGTGCTAAAGGAGACCATTAATAACGTACATCCGGCGGGGGATAATCTCCAAGCGGAATTGGAGGATTGCAGGAGGGATGAAACGCGCGTCGACTAGTCACCCTTCAGAGATTGAACATACGCCGGTGTTAGGTGGCCTACCCCATTACAGACAAATGGCTGTTCACGCGACTCGAGATCCGGACAGATTTCGTAAATACGTACAGCTATGATCAAGTTGCGGAAATGGGTTCTTCGAGATATTGCTGTTTACCGGCATAGATTGTCCAACCTGTGTATCGCAAGCCCTCATCATAATTCTGCCATTTAAATTGCCCTAGAGGATTTGTTGATTTATACAGAAAGTAAATTATATACATATTTATTTTTAACATAATAACTCTGCTAAATTGCCGTAGAAGATTTGTTGATTTATACAGAAAGTAAATTATACATATTTATTTATACAGGATGATACTGGAAATAAGCTGCTGCTCTTTTTTAAATGAAAATTCTAAGTGATAATAAAACTGCAGACCTTTATGCAAAATAAAAATGTTCTGCATTGATTGCGGAGGCAGAAGTAAAACAAAAATTGATTTTATCCCCTGAGGATTGTGTCACTGTGGTATTTTTATGTGGTCTCGATCGATTGGTTTATACGAAACATTCGGTTGCATTAAATAAATAAAGTGCAGTTGCACATCAAAGATAAGGTCACGGGAAGTTAGGACGTATCACGGCATAGTTCCCAGAAATAAAAATGATGAAAGAAATGATATACATTGGAGAATGGATTAAATATCAGAGTTACTTGAACATATTTTGATCACAGTGAACGGAAATAAATTCATTGTATTTGCACTGTGTTTTGTTTGTCAGGGTC
Source organism: Lasioglossum zephyrum (assembly GCA_028455615.1). NCBI lineage: Eukaryota > Metazoa > Arthropoda > Insecta > Hymenoptera > Halictidae > Lasioglossum > Lasioglossum zephyrum. Next base: position 9,435,750 of record CM052327.1, read on the forward strand.
TCGCGAACTTTTTAATTAATTGGGAAGGGGGGAGAATGGTTTAGTTGCGTTAATTATTCCGTCACCGTTAGACTGTTTGGTATGCATTATTCGATTCGCGTTCCACTATTACTTCCACAGTATTGAACCACAGTTCTGAACTGTCTTTGAGAAGTTTAGTACCCTGTATGTATGTATTAGTTGCATTTACATGCGTACGGCATTATCTCGACGTAATACTGTATAGTCCGTGCCATATGGCGCGTTATTAGTACAAGATATGCTTACCACTATCTCGACTGATTTGCATAGTTAAGATTACGCCGTTTGTTGCGCGTCGCGTCACCAACAGATTCTTAGAAATTTCCCAAATTCCGAGACGCTACCATATTACGACTCTTGAGCTAGTTGGGAATTCGTTAGTCTCGGATACTCCTTATCTTTGCCGAGCAATTTGATAAGCTTAATAATTACTATTCCTGACGAACTCACAGAACCGAAAGAATTGCAATTTTATTAATCTTCAGATACTCACACTCCACTTTACAAACTTTATAAACTTTGTAATTAATTTTATCGGCGCACGGTTGAAACTCTACACACTATAGCTAATTTCTAAGAATACCCAAACGTTTCGATTAGGATTTGAATACAAATACAATGATTCAAATCCCAATCGAAACGTTTGGGCATTCTTACAAATGAATAAAATTAATTCCAATTATCTTAATATTTCGATTGACATAAAATTGATTATTTTCTAAACTTTCTCAACTTAGATCACTTCATTGAGATCTCAACTTAAATCACTTCATTGCTATTCCATTTCCTACTGTCTCCAGCATACTAATGTCTATGTGTTATTTGCCTTCGAGTCACGATATTATGATAGCGATAATCGTAATAATATTGACTCGGGTGCTGTAAACTAGTTGGTCTGTTGATCACAACATCTTGAATATGCATCAATAAATTAGACAAACTACGTGAAGCACAGATTCCTCGAGCTCCGGTTGCATTTACCAATTCCTCAATCAATGAAAATGCTCTCACGTCAAAGAAGATAATGTTTACCTCGATTCGCTTAAGAACCTGAACAGCTAATAAATTACTAACTGGCATTTAATCAACCGTGCTACATTTTACACAATTCTACGCGAAGCCTGTGTAAATCATTCTCGATATTCCTGTTGTATTATTCGACAGCAGATTTGTTACTCGAAAGTCGACCGATATCGTATTGCCTTTTATTCGATAACGAACATTTCGTTATTTCTACCTGTTGTTAAAAATAATAACTTTCTCAAAAACAAAATTTCTGCAGCTTCTGGTAACGATGATAGATATCGTACAAATATTAAATTTCATTTGCGAAATAGTTTAAGGGAAGAAAAATTGCTTGATCGACTCGAGTGGACAGAAAACCCTAAAACAAAGTTTCCATAAGCGGTCGTGTATCCCGAAGCAAACATAAAGGCTCCGGAGGAACGACGCAATAACTTCGCGGAAAATTTCGCTCGCGTGTCGGCAATCGGCAAGCGGATCGAGAGAATAGTTTCGGCGACTAAGACCGGCGGCAATTACGATCAAAATTTGATCGTCGTCGGATTGGAAGTCGATCCGCGGCGGCGAATGCCAAGGGATTCAGCGCACGGTCGTCCTTTCGGCTAACTTTTCTCGGTCACGGAACTTTCCTGCGGTTTCCACGGATACAGCTTTATTAGCGGGAAACAAATATCGGGAACGTGACAACCGGCTGCTGGAGAATCTCGCGTAGATTATTACGGCGACGTGTGCGACAAGTTAGGCTGCCATTCCACCGAATGCGTTCTGCTAACAAACTAACGTTCTCAAGAATTCACGAAATCGAATGAAATCGGAGACTACGAATTTTATGAATTTAAATAATTAATTTATCTTTCGTAATTTATCTTTAAGATATTATAAATTTTTATTTATGGATTTATGACAAAAATGAACTGCTGCAATTTTAATCAGTAGAAACGTTAACAGAATCTAAGAGTATACATATTAATTTTGCCCTGTTAACAGTATTAGAGGAAGCAATTAATTTTTATTTGACTCCAGAATTTTGTAATGGACAAAGAAAATGTCTCTTTGTGTAGAAATATGTAGACAAACATTTAACCATTAATCAGTTAATTGTACATATTCGCCTTGAAATGTCACCAACGCCAGTTATGTTCTACTGATGTACAGTTCTGTCACATTCGTGAGAAAACGCGTCCACTGTTAACCGCAGCCTTATCCGGTCTCGTAGTCGGAGAGCAGAGCCGTGCTAATACACTTAATAAACCCGTGGCACGGGAATGATACGCTGCATCACCGAATAATATATCTGCCAACGTGGCCGTACATTATTCCACCTGGTATTCTTGGCGGATTGTGAATTATTGGCGGCTAGCAGGACGCACGGTCACCTGGAGCCAACCGGCGAGCGTGATTTAGAGTGCACTCGCGGTGTACTTAGACGATTAGCCTACACCATTTGCCGAAAGCGAAACCGCCAAGTCGTAAGAATTTGTCAAATCTCCATATTCACTCTGTCCGAAAAATTGCGCGCTATTTAACGCTGCTAATTATTACATTAGTTTTCAACGATGTAATTTCCATTATTTGTAACAACTTGTTGCCATTTCTTCCACTCCACATGTTGAATTAAATAATTTCAACAATTGTGCTATATATTATAAGTATGATATAAAAAATAAGGCTAAACATTTTTTATTTTTTTTTTCAATTTTCTTAATTATGCCAAGTTGTGCCTGGTTGTTCTAGTTGACTTAGAAAATGTTTGTTTTTCATGGTGATTCACAATCTACGAATAAAATTGGCGAGTTCGTCCGTGCGTCGAATTATAATGTGTGAAATTAGATTGGCGCTGTTCACATTTGAATTTTTCGTGTTTCGGGAACCGCGCGGTGATTATCGGGTGAAAAAGACGATTATCGAGCGAAACAGAATGGTCTTTCGACAAAGGATCAATTAGAATTAATGCTTGCCGCGTTAGAGCCGAACGGAAGGGAATTATTGATCGCATCATCGGCGTTATTCGAAATGAAATATTTTCTGTATAAACGTTCGCGGCAACGAATTCATTAACGGAGTGAAACGTTCCGATAATAGCACCGACGATCAACGTCCACCGTGACTATTTTTTTTCTGACAAATAGTGTGTTTAATACTGAACGGCGTCTATTAATTCGTCCGGCTCGAAGCGGGAACGTTTTGTTAACAGTGATTTTCGCTATTTGAATAACTCTGTCGGACGGGCAATAACGCGTTTCAAACAATTGTTTCCTATGGATGTCGTGCAGCTTCTGTTTATCGCTCGCAAAGACAGATGGAACATAAATACCGGACATCATTGCACTATTAATGCCGGATAGAGATATCGATAAAATAATCGATGGCCGCGATATACATGCACGCGAAATTCAAGTTACCGAGTCGATGTAATTGCACCGTGATAAAATCAAATTTTACCGGGAGCTTCTCAGAACGCTGTTAGCCTAGACGATCGATGACAATCTATTGTTTGATCAAAGGCGGTTAACAAATATTTCTTGCAAACATTTACGACGGACCCTGTTTCCTCTAGATTTTTCCGGACGAATTTTTTGCTGCAATTTTGCAACCCGGAAATGTAAACCAAACACAGATAAAATTGTCCACGATGGTTTCTCGTTTGTTATTGTGCCGACACATATTTTTATTTCAAAAAGATTTATCTGATACGTTCCGCTGAAACTCGATGCTGAACACACCTTTTTTAAAAACGAACGCAGCTACGAAAGTATTTCATTCTAGACTATTATCTTAATCGTTTTAAACTTTTTCAACGTAAAACAATTTTACATATGTTCCTTTCGATCATTTCTGGTCACGTCGGCAGATATATTTTTGCTACTCCGTTTTCACGGAACCATGTTATCCCGACAGTTTTTATTATAAAAATATTAGTCGAAAACCCGTGGGTTTCCATTGAAAGACCATGTCGCGAAGCGTGCCTAGTAAAAAAAAATTCTGCTTTCCGATATATGTATTGTCACGGTGTTCCGACACATTTGTGCCGCGGAACCATTTTCCCATCTGCTTCCTCGAATTCCCAGAGCTCCGACGATGGCGCGAGCTCATCTTAACTCTTCTACGCAGAAATTCTGCCCCGGTTTCCGCGAGCCTTTGGAGTTGTATTCCACTTTATCCTCTAACGATTACTTTGAGGTTTTAGGCTCTCGGAAAAGAAGCCCTTGCGAACGGTTATGTCCTTCATTTGAATCATCTTGCGGCATCGGTAATCTCGCGCATACTCCTGCAGCCTTTCACATGAAAATATATACGGAAATTTTTCCCTTACGGTAGATTTCCATACGTTGCTCTCAACAAACATTTATATCTACTTATTATATAAAACGAGAGATAGAATACTCGAGTGATTAAATTATTAAATATGTTGTTTCGAATTCGTATCCTCCAAATTTCAATGAAATATTTAATTTGCTAAGGTTAATTAAAGGTGTGAGGAAAAAGTTTAACGATTTTGTTAAAAATTACAAAAGTGTTGCGATTTTTGTTTTCGTTCCGTTGACCGAATGGCGGGGCTGAATCGTTGTCAGTCGTCATCGATCGGCGTTTCGCAGACGTCTATCATCCCGTCGTTTTTCGTGTATTGCATTTCGCGTTGACGTCATGTGCAATTTTAGAACATGGCTTACCGTTCTTTCGTTCCTGTTTCGCACTAAACTATTGGATTTGTTCAAACCGTCACTGATAACGCGGGGGGTCTCTGAGACTGCCATAAATTTTTCACAACAAACGTAACAGCGATCCGCGAACACTCGCTAGAAACAAAGTGACAACTGATCTGCTTCGACACAGTTGTACAGGAGAAAAAAATCTGTTAAAATCATACGTCGGTAAAGATCTGTTTAAAAAATGAAAAAAACATTTCTTCCTATTGCATAGTGTATAGTACTATAGATGTTAAAGTTCCATTTCACTTCTAGAATGGTTTCAAAAAGTTGTTCAGAATGTGTTGCTGCATAACATATTAAAATTTCATCAAAATCGGAGTACCTTTTCTATACAATTACCCATTTTTTAAACAGATCTTCACCGATCCAAAGGTGTAGAATCCCTCTACGATGGTCGTGGCATATAATTTTTCTACACCCTGTACGATCTCCTGATTTTATAGGAAAAATGTTTATCCACTCAATTGCTAAACAATTTCACAACCTCCAAATCTAAATTCTCTATAATCTAAAACAAAATCCGAATGTTTAAATGTTTGCGTTATAATACACAGCTTTGATTACAAAGGTAAAATTTTCTAGGATCTTGTAGAGAAGAGTGTACGAGGGGTAGAACCGTCAAAGTCGAGAACCGTCGTCGGATAAAGCATTACCGTTAACTACCGTTTTATCGAGTCGTACTCATCAATTCTCATTAGTCTCGCGATCGGTCATTTTTTATTGAGACACGAGATCGATCAAAGCGTTCTCGCAACGAGAACTGTCAGTGTCGAAAGTCTCCGGTATTGAACGTATCAAATCCCAGACAACCATTCTTCACTCACCGATGTCGATCGCGAAAACATGAGGCGTCGCGAAACGATTATATTGGCAATGGCGGCATTTAGAATTTCGAACGCGCCAGCATTTGCGTCCCTGCATGCGCATCTGCGTCCCCTTTTTTTCCCTCGCTGCGGATTGCCGATCGGGTGTCTTAATACGATGAAATATCGGGATACTGTTCCCGGGCCCAAGCCTGTCACGGTTGTCTATAATAAATCGGCGAATATAAATCGCAAATATTTGTCCCACGATCAAAAGGCCCGTTTGTGATTAAGTTATTTACGACTGCGAGGGTATTATCGGGCGCGCGCGCTCGCTCTCGTGTACGTGCCGCGAATATATCGCGTTACAATGCCGCCATAAAAGATAAACACCCGGCGATTTGATAAACCTGTTACGAACGAGTTTAATTGTTCCGGGGAATCGGCCGAGCCCGCGAATTCAGTTCGCCCGCCAATTGGAACGCGACGTTACGATAGGCCGATCGGTAACGTTCGTCGCTGCGATTTCACTTTGACGGAGAGAAATCCATTGAGCGATTCCGCCATTGTCCAGACTGGATACACGGATCGACTGTAACGTACATCGAATCGTTTCATTTATGTCAGATCCATCGGTAGTCCGCACTTTTGTTTATCAATATCCTGATAGCGTCGTCTTCGTAATCGAGAATTCTTTCAATTTTTATTCATTCATTTATTTGTGGTTTATGATTAAAGATTTTATTTAATTTCGTTATGAAGCAATGGGTATATTTTCTGAATGACATATATTATAATTAATTTCAGCAAGTGTTTTTTAATATTGTATAATATTTTACACAGACGCAATTTTAAGTAATCTTGAAAATAATTTGGTCATTTGCAAGATTGTTTTGTACAACAAAGTAACAAAGGATCGAACCATTCTATATTAATAAAAAATACAATCGACAGAAGAATATATTTAATTTGTAACTTGAAATTTTTTTATTTCGAAAAAAATTCGTTCCTGAAATTGATACTTCGTTTGAAAGTATTTAAAAGTACGAATCTATTCCTACATTTTAATCAGCTAAAGTTTCGTTACAAATAGCTCGAAATTTCGCGGATGTAATACACTTCCGAAGACATTTATGAAAATCTGATGTTCTGCCTTAGCTTGCTCTGTGCAGGTAGACATTTCTTCCAAGTACACGCGACACGGAAAGTGACGAACGCGACGCAGCTTCGGAAATAGCTAAAGAAAACTGCGACTTTGAAGAGGCGACGAATTTCTTAGTACCCGCGAGAAGATTTTATTCGAAGCAACATGTAAAACGCGGAAGGAGGATTTTGAGATACATTCGATTCGAGAGACAGACCTGAGAATGTTGCTGGCAAATATGACTCGTGTAAAGGCGTTTCGAAAATTCACTAGATAGATAATCTCGTTTCGTTTCCTCACTGATGAACCAATTAATTTTAACTTTCCTTGCCAGAACAGCATGGTATCTCCATTTTTAACCTCCTTCATTTTTAATGAAACTTTTTATGGAGAAACTAGAGCAAAAATAAGCAGAGTCATGTCTGAGCATTTTTACCAGTAATCATTGTTTATGAAGATAATTAACAGTTAATTTTACGACGTCCAAAAAGTATCGTAATAACTTGTATCTTCTTCCTTCCTAAAATAATCCCATTTTATGGATATAATTATGGATGATTTAATAATAATTAAACATATTCGATGTTCGTTTTTTTGTTGTATTTAAATATGATTAAAAAAGAACTTTTAGTTTTTCCCGCATTTTCCATATTTTTCGTGCAACTTTTCCAACTTTTCTTTCCCTGAAACCTTATTTGGACTATTATGAACTTTAAAAAAAATAAATTCGCCGAATCGGTCCAGCTATTCTCCAGTAATGCGGTTACCAACGAACAGCATTTAATTTCTATTTATATAAATAGATAAAAATCGGCAGACTATAGAAAACATTGATTTCTGTGCTCTACAGGGTGTCTCAAAATTCCTTCAACATCAAGACACCCTGTATGTGCAATTTCGGTTCACCTGGTTAAAAGGGTCGAACGTCGTTGGGATTTTAATTTAGACATTCGCAGGATGGCCGCGGCGGATTCCGGGAAACTTTGGCCGCGGGAAATTTCACGATGTCGTGTGCCGGGACGAGCCGAATTAGGCGAATCGCGCGTGCAAACGCGCGTACACGCCGGTTAAGTTAGAGTAATTGCTTCCCGCGAACTTGCAAGAAATATAGTACATAGGAGCTTGCTCGCTCCGAGCGCCATGCTGAACTTCCGGCTGTGAATGGGCTAAGATCTCGACGCGGAGTGATGCCCTTTATGCGGAAAATATTAAACCCCGAGGAAAGTTACCGCCGAAAAACGGCAAAACGTGTTCCCCGGCTGGCAGTTTGTCCCGTCTGATTCCGTAATTCCGCTCGGGATATTCGCCCGGAATCACCTGCGCGTCCGTGCGAAACCTGAAACAGGCGCCGCGACGCCGCCTCGTAGAGCTCATTTGATTTCCTTAATTGTTTAAAATCCTCGTTGCGGCCCTGAATTTAAGGAAGAAAGCAGCTGCTCCATTTTCATGGAAATCTTATTGTCTCGTGTTCCCGGCAGCGCGATAGCCGAGCAATTGTCGGCCCTGTAAATAAATAGCGTGCGCAAACTACTGAACTGCTTTCGATCGATCGGTGACCGAAATTCTATTTCATTAAGCTTCTCGTTCGAAACTAAGTATGTAATCTCATGAATTCAAATCTACTTTGTTTTTTGTCAGATCATTTCTGAATTGTCTTCCGTTTTAAATGTTACGCTTATTTTAATCATTCTATTAAGCTGAAACTGATATGTACACTGGTGCTCTTAAACATTTTTAACATGTTCACCGCTTGTAATTATATACGTACCAATATTTCTTATAAACGCATAAAATCCGCAAACTAGTCGTCACAAATAGAAGAGATATTTCGACGGCTACATTTAGATGGAGACTGTATAATTATTGCTCGTGAATTATCTTTATTAACGAGCATAATCGAATATTATTCAGTTAAAGAACGATGTGCTCGTTCGAAGAAATCTTTCGAAGAATCTAACAAAGAGCGTGCTCTTGGAAAAGTGATTCCGCTGAGAACGTCCCTTGGAAATTGGTCGTTTCGCCGGGTCGCGATTTCCGCACGCAGTTTAACAGCGATTGTATCGCGCTTCCAGCGAGGTATTTAAAGAAAAAGATTAACATTCCGAGACCGACGGCGAAAGAGACGGAGAGAGCACATTATGAAATGATGAATTTAATCGCGTCTGATATAATACCGTGCTCATAATACGATTTCCCCAGGTTTCTGTCAACAGCGCGTGGCTCGGTCGCCGATTTCCAAGCAGATTCGCGAGGAACGGAAACGGCTCCAGCAATCGTCCCCGTTTTTATTTAATTTCGAGCAGCCGCCGAGCTGCGCACTTGGAAACATCAATGGCGAGCGACGAGGCGAGCTTCGCCTGGGAAGCAGTTACGTCGCTTGAAATTCTTTAATTATATTCTCCCGGTGAACAACGGGGCGGGAGCTTTATTCTAATCGGTTACTTTCTCGAGACGTTCATCTCGCCTGTGTATTTCCATAGAATTTCGCGAAACGTTTCACCCTCTCTCTCTCTTTGAGAAGTTAAAGAGTCACCGGTACTCTCGCGGTCGGGGAGGCTGTTAACCACTTACGGGCGCGTTCTAAAGGCGACCTCCCGCCTTTTGCCCCCGTAATAATTGCGGATAATTATGCATAATCCCAGCCGTGCGCGCGGAGCGAACATGCAAATCGCGTGATAATAAAACGAGCAGAGACGCCACGTGCGAGAACACGTAATTGTGTAAACTCGCCGATAATGTTCGACAGAAATAATAAAGACAGGAGGCAAGACGGCCACCGACGATCCAATACCGTAATTTTCTGTTTGCTTTATTGCTCCGACGGAAACATAACAGCTCGGGTAATTATCTTTGCCAAAATGAAGTACGTCGCCGGCTCCTATTATTCCGGAAACCCGTTCTATCTTGTCGTGATATTGTTCAATGCTACTTTAGCCACTTTAATCCCGCTGTTTGATAAATACCACAGTTCCCTCATTGTTCCGAGCGCGTTGCCACATGTATGCAAGCGTATCGTACCCCTTAGCGGTCTTCGCTTTACCTACAGAGATCGAGAGTCACGCTGCTGTCTTAATTGGTTTTCTGCTTCAAACGCCGAAACGAGTATAATGGATTCTCTAATATAAAAATATTTAAGAACATCAATGTATTAGTTTCACTTTAATAGGAGCACTTAAAAGAAGAATACTAGTTTTATTTCGCTCCTATGTCCTGCGATCAATGCAAACATTTTTTATTTTGTATGAAGATAAAATGTTTAAGAGCATCAGTGTATGTATTAGTTTTAGCTTAATAGGATGGTTAAATAATTATTATGGATGCAGCGAAATGAGAATATTCTCAATGTCTACTTTCTTCTCAGCGAGTCCAATGTACTGGAATCGAAACTGTGTGTGTGTGTGTGCTGCAATTTAAATCCTGTCATCGTGCCTGGTGGATACTGTCGAAGTAACTTGGATTAAGTTATCGTCCCGCTAAAAACTTGTAATAATAACCTGCCACGTAGCCCGTCACTCGCGATTCGTCTTCGTCTCCGACACGGGCGAATGTACTTCCGGCAGAAGCGTGCCACTCCTTCCGCGAATGATTAGGCGTTAGTAGTTTATAATTGACAGTAATTCCAAATTATTCCAATTGAGATCACTTTATTATTCATAATTATAGATATATCTGTCGATTCAAACGCCGTATTAACGTCTGTAACTTGAGAACTTAATTTAATTCATTGTTCTGGCTCTCTAAAAATTCGGCTGTAAAATATTAACCAAACGGTAGATCTGATAAAAATAAATTCGGCTGGATTTTGTCCGCTAGCAATTCGCGAAAGAGCATGTAATTCAATATCTAATTCAAATAAAACTTTCTGCTTTTGTTCACACCAATCCTGGAATTGTTGAAAATTAGTTTCACCGGAAAACTCAATTTATTACGTCAACGAAATTTTTGTTATTTTAAAAAATTCGTATTCATATCGATGAAAGTTCGTGTCGGACAGGTTTTCCATCCTGTATTTTGCTGTATCTGACTGGCAGATGTTTTTAGAGCAGCTTCTCCGCGAATATTCGGCGACTTTCGTTTTCCCGACATAATTCAGAAGCGTCCCATTCACGCAGCAAGCGCCGTGAAGCTTTTTATTCATGGTCCGAGCTGTTTTCAATATCAGAATAGAATATCGAAAGAGGAGCGCCACCCTAAAATATTGCAAATGATTTTCGCGGATCGATAAAAGGTGAGCCGGCAAGGTCTAACTTGTATAGCTGGGAAAGTGTGCAACATTTCCGCGGACAATCCAAAGAGATAACTATAATATTCATCACCCTGATGAACACGCCCGTCTCGCGAGCGTAGAATTAAAATTGCAGCTCGTTCCTCGCGGTGTCTGCGACTCGGTCGAGAAGCTCAAGTTCTCTCGACAAAAGGATACAAAAAGAAAGAAAGGAACGTGAACGATGAAGCAAAAGGAAAAGAGAAGAAGAAATAAGGGGCGAGAGGGGTGCCGGGAGAAGAGAACGGAAAGAGACTAGTAAATAATACGGAATGTCAGGTAGCTTGAAAACGACGTTATTTTTCTGGTGGCCAGTGGGCGCACGTGCACGAGCACATAGAGGAACCCGGCGCACGAAGGGAGACAAAAGAAATTCATCACGCGATATATTTCCAATGCGACGTTAATGTCGTCGTGCACGGAATAATAGAGATCGTAACAGCGGCCCTAGATCCCCGGTGGCCCGATTTATAGATCTATTTGCCTTTGTCTTTGCCTGCACGTCTTTCAAACGCCTGACACTTCATTAGCGAATGTGTTTCTGATTAGTGGACTGCGGATCTTTATGCGTTTATAGAAAAATTCACTTTACCAAATTCGAAATTGTGAAATTATAATAAGGCAAAAAGCGGCGTTAAATAAGGTAAAAAGAAAAAATCGTTAAAGGAAGAAATAATAGATAAAAGATAAAAAATAAAAGATATTTTCTGCAGAGAATAACAAACATAAAAAATCAAACACTTCAATATAATAATTTCTCTATTCAAATCGTTCAGGAAGGAAATAACATTCAATTTAATTTTTTATTTCTTGCAAATCAATGCGGACTATTTTTATTTTGCATAAAGATTCGCACAGTCTACTGATCCAGATATCTTCAGCAGAGGATAACAAAGATATTTCTGCGACCTCCGGAGCAGAAGTTGTCCGAAGTGTCAGGGACGAATAAAGTTCTCCGTCGATTCTTTCACGGGTTCCAGTGGCACGCGTTCTAGAAGACGGTGTCCCATTCATGGCAGCCCCTCGTCCCCGAAATAATTTCCCAGGTATGCCCATAGTGAGTTACATAATGGTCCATCGTCGTCTCCGGTGTCTTTTCTCTTAATCCTAGCAAACGGAGGATGCGTGTCCGACAATCAAGCGAAGTACTCGTCACGAATACAGGATAGGATTGTTTCTCTCTCTCTTTCTTTTTCTCGTTGACTGCGTACAACTTCTTTTCGCCGGTTGCGAGGGAAGATAGTCTCCGACGAGGCTTCCCAGCTTGTTCCGGAGAGGATACTATTCAAACTTATTGTACTCCTCAAAACGGCCATTCAGACGTGCTGTGCATAACAGCAACCTCCCCCTTTGCCACACAAACTGTCACATCCTACAAGACTTCGTATCGCGAACAGAAAAATTAGGGGTAGTTTGCACCCTTCCGTTCCTTTCATTCGCTGCGCCACGCTGCTTCGAACGTCTTCTAGTCGGCAATTTATGTGATTTAAATACAACGAGATTTAAATATAAGAGATGAATTTGAATTTAGAATTTGAATGTAGAACAAATTGAAAAATACAAATTTCTCTCGTCTTGTAATGATTTTCATCGTGATTGCATAAAAATAATAATAAATAATACCATGATTATTTTATTCAGAAGTCGATGTCAAGTGATGCATTTACCAACGAACAACTATTTAATTTTTATTTATATAAATTCTAAACTAATTATCTGCGATTTATAAATCAGATCGAACCTAGGCGAATGTGGCTGCTTTATTAACGCGATAACTCATTTTTATATATGGGCAAATAATTCTGTCATCCTGTGACAAGACGATGAACGTGTTAAATATGTATATAACGATATTGCGTATTTGCATCAAAATGGCGTGTCGCCGAGGTACCGTCGGATTATAAGTGTCAAAAGAAATATTTTGCAAAACAACAGCTAGTTACCGGTTAGTGCAACGGACGTATAAACGGTGGGAGATAACGAGGAACTATTATTTGCTGGACGACGAGGAAGAAGAGGAAAATGTGGCGGCATTATCTTCGTAACAAACGAGCCGACGTGTGAATTTTAATTCGGTGTGTAACAAGCCGCCATCCGCCGCTTGGAAACGGCTGGGTAACACGCGAACGATCAGAATTTTAATTGGGAAAACGGTTTTAAACGTAAACACGAGTAACAAGGCCACTCGGCGGTTTTTCACTTCATTGCAACAGACTCAAAACTGCACTTCAATCTCCTTCTAACGAGGCGGAGCTGTTAAGAAACTTTCGGAACGTTCAGCCGCCGCCGTGTTGCGATTCGAGGTACTAGACGGACTACACTCTCTTGTTACATTGATCGTGTCTCTCTATGCTGTAATTTTAAACAATGGACGTATTTAGTTTTTCACACGTACTATTTAGTTTATCGACTATGTTTATTCTCTTTTAAATGTCTTCCAATTTTCAGCCCCCTCTCCTCCGTTCTTGTTTAGGACCGTAATAAAAATTTAGTAAGATGTAAAAATCTTTGAATTTACATTATATTTTCAATCAATTATGTTTCATAACAAACCTTGCTCAATTTCGATGAAACTTTGTACATGTATTGCATATCCTACTTTATCGAAACAATTTTGAAAAAGTTATTCGTTTTTGATAGTTGTACGAATACTTTGTACACACCCACTGTAATTGATTAAATAATAAGTTCGTTGTATCAGTTTCCACCCAACATATTGTTCGAGATTCAAGTGTTCGATGAACTAATGAAATAAAATATTGCATATCCTACTTTATTGAAACAATTTTGAAAAAGTTATTTATTTTTAATAGGTGTACGAATACTTTGCACACGCCCACTGTAATTGATTAAATAATAAATTCGTTATACCAGTTTCCACCTAACATATTGTTCGAGTGTTCGATGAACTAATGAAATAAAATGAGCGAAAGTTTTCCACGAAACAACAAAAATCATTTAAAAATTCTAGACCGGCCGAACCAGCCCGGTTTCGAAGTTGAAACAGCTCCGAGTGCAAAGTGTTAATATTCAGCGAGTTTCGTTTCCCTGTTTTTGCCCGACAACGATTCGCGCAATTCCCGCGGACAGCGAGCGGAGATTTTCCAAGGGTAAACAACGAATAAAATAAATCTCTTAAAGCATACGGCCGCCGTGAGGAGTAAACAATCCCCGGCTAAAGCTTTCGCGGATGCAACGTCCAACAAAACAAAAACCAACAGCAAAAAAAAGGATCTCCGAGCGCGTATTCGCGAATTCGAGCGCTAATTTCGAGAAACGTGGCTGTGTTCTCCGCAGGGATTAACATTTGTCCCAACAAGCTGCTCACATTATTTATGGTTGATTTATTATTTATTTGCGTGCTTTTTAATCTTACCTTGGTAATGATATGTAGATCTGGTTTTATACGTGCACGTTAATAAATCTTCTTATTTCCGAATGAAGTCTAAAGAGCCAGATTTTTATGAGAAAATCTGAGCTTCGACTAATGAGAATATTTAGCAAAATTTTCATAAATTTTATACTGGGTGTTTGAAAATTTTCTTCACCCAGGAAGTTATTCAGGACTTCCAACTTTTATTGTAGCGAATGGTCGTTGGTTGATTCTCCCACAGCAACGGTGGCATAATTAGTTGACAGAATAACCTTACTGCCGCCGGTGAAAGCCATTTCCACAGTCTGGAGAGCACTGCCAAACGAAATCCGGACGGTTAGTTAAATAGAACTATCCGCACGCATCCGAACTTCTTCTACTTCCTCCTCTTCCTTTTCTTCTCCTTCGGTGACCCTGGCGTCACGTCGACTTCTGACATTTTCAGTCGAACTCCCGTTGAATGGGAATTAACTTCTCGCTCAGTCGGTAGCCGGCGCAAAATGGGCGACTGTAATTGAGAAGGAGATGATATCGCGCGGAACCTGCATCGATAAGAGAACGTTAAATGTAGCCGAAGTAAAAAGCGGTCCAATTAAACATCTCTGCGAGAGAGGGAGAGAGAGAGATCGGATTATCGTGATCGTCGTGGACATTTTAATTGCGACTAACTCCGTCAATGCATAGGAATATCCGTTTTCAATCGTTCCAGCAAGGCTCGCTGACGCGGACCTTCGCTGTTTTATTATCTTAATGGTAAATAATTATTGTGTGGATCACGGGTATCAATCAATACTCCGATTCCATTTCCGTTCGCTGCTCGAGGAACGTTCATTCGACTCCACTCCATTGCTATTAACTAGACAGCCGATATTTATGCAAAATAAAAGTTTTCTAACTGCACTGTAACAAATTGGAGTGAAATAGAAATTTATTTTCCTTCGAAATACATTTAATAGTTCACGAAAAACCATTAGGGGTTGAAATTAATTTTTATTTGACTCCTGCTGGCCCGCAATCGAAAATACAAACACAAACGCTATACATTTATTAATTATTTATGTGTTTACCTGCAAATTGAAATTGGAGTCGATCCAATTTGCAGTTTACGGGCGGCGTAAGTTTCAAAAAGAAAGCACAACGATCGGCGGCGTAAAGTTCTGTGAAAGAAATTGGTTCGCGCTTCACCGGGCATGAACTTTACTTAACTAATAAGTCGACTATAATATTCATAATCCTTCATTGCATTATTTCATTACACAGTATCCGCGGACCCCGGTAACACGATAATGTCGAGGGGCGAGAATCTTATTACCATGAAGACGTTGCGGTTTATGTTCTCGGATCGTGGGACCTTTTATCGGGATTAATGTTCATGCTAAGCTTTACATTCGAACATTTTACGAGAAGGAAACTCGGCCCTGGTACGAACACGGTGGAGACACATCAAGATAAAACAGACACCTTTACCGCATTTTACAGAATAACTAAAAGTGCCATTTACGACTTCCAGCTTCGCCATCGCGTCAGACACTCGCTCCGCACCATATTCGTCCGGTTTTAAAAGCACCCGCAGAAGTTTTCAAAACGCATTTTCATCTCGCCCGCGCATACACTGCGCATTTATTAAGTACACCGTTACCGAGGATACGCTAGTTTATTTAATTTGAGAAATCCCTCTGACCCTTGGATAAATGGCGGGACTCGGAGAAACGGACAAATATTAGAGAAAAGACATTGTCTTTATCTTCTCCAAGCAGATACGCGGTCCGGTAAAAATCATAGTGCTCACTCGAAGAAATACAGCGTTGATTTTTGTGGAGAATGGAATTCTTAACAAAAATTTTATTCCTAAGTGAATCGTCAGTCTGATACTTGATATTAATGCAAAATAAACATGTTAAATAGAAATAGAAATTGATTTCTTTTCTTAATATGTTTGCTGGATCAAGAACAGTATTTTTAGGCTTCGAATGAATCCAACTCGTTCCCTACGAGTCCTTAAGCTGCCACATCTTGCGGAAACAACTATCGCGGATGCCATCTTTGTTTCAGTATTTTTTTAACTTACCTTCTATCTCTCTGCTTCATGGTTCCTCGGCTCCATAATGGAGCCTGTGTTAATGAGGCTGAAGGTCGTTGAATACCTGAATGTTGACGGAGAAGCAGACCTACAAGCTTTATTTCTCTACGTTCTGAAATGTAGGTGAACGTTCAGCATGTTCATTCTCGAGGACGGTTTTCTACATTGTTTCTCATTTCACGCAACAGTTGCATGGACATATAATAGAACTATCGTGTGTGTATAAATATAATCAGAAAGCACTATCCACTTACACAGAATATTAAAAGATTTTGTAACGACAAAAGTTGTTCAGAATGTTGCCCTCGACAACATATAGTATAAAGGTCATCGGAGCTGCCTGCCTTAAACGTAATGTTTACCAAATCGTGTCTTATTGTCAAGGACGTGGCAGAGTAAAACAAAGATGGAGAAGAACATCAGACGAGAAGAATCGAATCACACGTTTGAACGGGCTGGTTGGTGCTCGAGGTTTCGGTGCCTTTCCCGGCCACGTGGCTCTGTAATTAAAAGAAAAAATTCGTTATCCGAGCAGCATCCTGTCGGATTCCGAAACGATGCAGAAAACAATCGTGACAGAAGGTTTGGCGGGTCATTGTCTCGGTCGAAAGCTTCTTGTGTACACATTTAATAAAGAATAATCGTGCCCGTCGTTTTTAAGCCGAAGGAGAGAGAGAGAGAGAATTCACGAGTGCCGGCGGCCTGAAAATATTCGAGAGGGGCTGCTGCCTGGGATGATTCGCTCTAGAAATTCCCGGTATTATCCTTCATTGTCGGCCAAAAGGATTTGTCTGAAGGCTCATTCAAGGAAAAGCCATTGTCTCGACAACCGTGTCGGCGTTTACTGTAAATTGCCGTGCGTCAGTTAATAAATATCGCAACGACCCAACCGCCACTCGCGACAGGAAAAGAGAGGCCTCCGGAGAATCTCTGGCGGCATCGATCTGATTTCAAGCAGATCGAGATTCTAATTTACAATTTCGTCAGGCTCCTGACGCTGCAAATAGCTGCAGGATACTCGAGCGCCGAAACAATAGCTCGCGAGAGCTGCCGCTTTAAATATTTCAATCCGACATCCTTACAGTTCTTCCGCGAATATTCATACATTATAGAGGCCGCGGAAGAAGCTCCCGCGGTTTATCGGGGATAAATTGAAATCGCATTTTCCGCGGCTTTCCCCCGAAAATCAGAGATGTCCTTTCAACGGTACATTTACCGTCTGTTTCTACACAGTTTATTAATTTACACGTTTCCCTTGGGAAAAGTATAACTCGAGGATCATTTCCGAATGAAATTGACCCGAATCGCGCATGAGGGTTAATTGTATTCATCATTGTTCCTGGCACCCAATTTCGTCGAGCACCAGGATGGGAATATATGTCGCATTTAAATATATTACCATCTTCTTGAGAAAATCCTCGACCGCTAATTGGTACTAATCACTTAATGCTCGCGCCTGTCTCCGAGGAAACGTCTTTCTCATGAAAGAAATATTTATAAAGAAATATATTTATTATTAGACAAACCATTACAATTTCATTTTCAAAAATGTCATGAAAAATAGTAATTTCATCGTGACTTCATTTTTCACTCGTCAAAAATCGTTGAATTAACATTATTATTATTAATAATTTTTAAAAAATGAATACAATAATTTTTTAAGCGAAGGGACAGGCTCGACCAAGGCGGCGCCGATCGCTGAATATTTCAAAGAAGTTTACGGTGGTAAGAAGCATAGTGTTCGCCGGATGCACGCCATATCCAGGGCCCGAGAAGCAAAGAAACATGGCCGGACCTCGGGAGGGTACCTGAGAACGTGAAAACCGAGAAAGTTTCTGCGGCCTAGTTTCCGCGGAAAGCGTTTTGCCCCTGTTCTCCACACGGTTTTATGTCCGACCGCGTGCGGCCTGCACTTCTAACGCCGCTTGTTAATGCGTTACTTGTACCGCTCGCGTGTCCCTGAGTGCACGGGGCCGCCATGCATTATTCAGAAATACTTTGCATCATTTAGAAGCTCGTTCTCCCGTGCCGATTACAGGGGCGGGACGGAGGAATCGTAACGCGGAACTGGGCAAATTCATTTCCATTGGGTTTTCCATCGCATCAACCCGGAAATTCTGCTCGATCGAACAATTACCGCAACCGAAACTCTCCGGAAACAGAATGTACCTAACGCTCCAACTTTTTCACGAGAATTAACGTACGAGTTAATTGGTGGTTGATTAGTCGAGCAGCTTCTTTGTAATGGTAAGTACATTCGAAGTTAGAGATCGTGGTTTTCTCCACCTAACGGCCGAGCTTTTTCTCCAAAATTAACGCACGAATTAATTGATGGTTAATTAGTCGAACAGTTTCTTTGTTGTGCTAAGTACATTAAAAAATAGAGATCGTGGTCTAGAACGTGTATTAATAATACTTGTGTGTTTAACTTTTAGAACATTTTCTAGTATCCTAAGAATTAAAACGCAGATATACCTGAAATATTACTCCTTTTCCTTTAATTCACATTTTTTTTTCAAATAAAATATCATCCTGAACAATTTCTCAAATGGTCACTCACTGGTGCAGTTACGAAAGTTATCTGGTCGTAATATTTGCTATAATCCCGAACGACTTCCATCGTTTCGCTGGCACAATCTTAACAGGGTGGCTGATTCGCGTATCATTGCGCGCCAACTTTTTCCCGGACGAATTGAATCCCGTCACCGGCGGAGAGCAGCATTCTATCAATTCTTGTCGAACGGATCGATTGCCTCGACAAACACGCACGGTCGTGTACCGAAAAGAAAACGAAGAAAAAACGGAAGGAGACAACCGCTTCCTGGCGAGAGGGGGAAGAAAGGTGGCAGGGTGGGTTGGGGGAGAGGATGGAAAACCCCGGTGCCTCTTGACAGAAGGAAAATAATTAGTTTTCTCCCTCCGCCGATGGAAGCTCGCTTCGTAGGATCTCCTTTCTTCTCCATGGATTGGTTCGCGTGCGTCGGTATGCTTCCGCTCTCTTTCATCCCCCTTTTGCAACCAGGCCCTGCACCCCCGCCCGACGCACGTTGCTCGCATCAAACAGTCCGAGAACTTTTCAGACGCAGTTTGCGCACTCAATACCGGTTCGTTTCCAAATCCCGTGGCGATACAACGTTCGCTCATTCAATTATCACTAAACCCTGAAACAACTCGCCTCCCTTCCAGCCCTTCCGCGTCCCCGAGCATCCCTTAGTTGCGCGCGTCCGTCGCCGTCTAGTCCATTCTTCGCGCGATTCCACAGCCCTCGGTACGCAACGCGTGAATCCGCCGTTATTTCCTCGTCCCTCTACAACCCCCTCTGCACCATCGAACCAACCTCCCCTGCACCGCCATTCAACTGTTCCCCATTTTGTCGACATCACTGCAATCCCACGATCCGGCGATATTGCTGAACTTCCAGCTCACTGTTCTAGAAAATGTAAAATAGGCGTTTCTCCGCGCACGACACGCGCCGCGAGATCGCGTTCAATTTTGTTGCGTCTCTGCCAGAGGACGAAGGCAGGACAACCGTCGGGGAATAACGAGAAACAGGTTTCCGGTACGAAGGACTGCGAATCGCTTTATCCGACGCGACGCGGTGCGTCTACTTCCCGACAATCTGCGACTTATCCTTCGCTCCTGTCCCATGGAAATCACCGACATAGTTTTCGCCGACTCCAGATTTCACCGGCAACGATTTTCACCGCCACGAATTTGACCGACAATTATTTTGACCAACACGAATTTGACTGGCAACAATTTCAGATTAGTTGGCGGTCAAATTTGTTGTCGATCGAATTCGTTGTCGGTCAAATCCGCTGTCGGTTAAAGGCATTGTCGGTCAAATCTCGAGTTGGTGAAAACTGTGTCGGTGATTTTCATAGGACCCCTTTCGGTCCACGATACGGTAACGCCTAAACAGATAGGCATAACTTCAAGAGATATCGTTGGTTTCCCTGTTGGTTTAAAAAAAATAAAATCATAGAATTTTTTCGATCCGGTTGCAATTAAACATTTTTGATTGATCGACGACTCGTTGCGGCTTCGCCGAACTACAGCACGATTGACAAATCGTTTGTTCTACGTATCGCGGAACGGTCACGTGTTAAAATCGATTGCAAAGTTGAATAACGGGCCAGCCTGTTCCGGTTTGCTTTTGATGTTCAACTAGGGACTCGTACCACGAAGAATCCAACACAACCCGCGGAATTTCGCAAGCCTGCTCTTTGCTGAAACACCTCGCAGCAAATCCGATTCCCTTTATTCGCATAAATTATCCGAAAACGGAATTACAGAGTTCATTCGCGAGCGACCCGTGAAACAATGGGCCGGGACACGCGTCGAGTTTTTCACTCGGCGCGAAGGGAATATTTAAGCTGAAGTGTATAATCTGAAATTAATATTGCATCGAACCAACTACACGCCAATCTATAGCGACGGCTTTAGAGCAACTTTAGAGTTGCTAGCTCATGTGGTTATGCCTTTCATACGGGAAATTACATTTTCACTGAAAGATTTTCATCGAAAATATTTTTATCAGATGTAGCATCCTTGCAACAGAGCTTTCACGTGATTATAGGAAATTTCTTGTCAACTCTTTTCATTCATGATTTTTCAAGATCACTAATTTTTGCAATCATTAATCGAATTACTTTTTGATATCATTAATGGAATTACATATACAGGGTGAGTCTGAAAAATGTCTGAAACACAAAGTTGAATAGTTCAGTGAGGTTCACATGATACCAAAAATATTTTTGTTTTTATGTAATATTTTTTTAGAGACATCAACGTCACCTTAATTTTTTTTTAATGAAACCACCCTTTGTTAAACACCTATAATGATAGTCCCTTTAATTAGGAATTCAATGACTATAATCGTTCAAGGTGACGGACAGAATAAAATCGTGCAAAGTGAAAATGTAGTCGCGCACGAGACTAGCATAAGTCTGAGAAGTGGTGTAGGTAGCAGTGTGGAGCACAAGGAAGGGCCTGTACTAAGTCGGAAGAGGAAATAGAGGGGAAATTAGGAAAGGAAAAAGATGCTCTCGTTTAAGTGGCGAAAGCGAGGCGCGCGGACACCGGGGAATGGAAAACACGGTTTAGTGATGCTGTTATCGCGGTGGACAGCCTCAGGGAAAATATGGCACCTATTATTCCCTGAATACCTTTGCCTAGCGTAATTCTCATGGAGAGAAGACGCTACAGTCCGTTTCGCTAGGGTTCTTTTTCCGGGAATGGAAACCGGAACATCCGTCTATGTTCGTTTTTATCTGGCGAAATTGTCGGTGTGTCCCCGAGAGCGTGCAGATTAGGGGAATCGAGGCGGGCAAAACCGACGGCCAGAAAGGAATCTTTATTTTTCCTCGCGGTTTCCTTAGAAGGACCGCTGCACACGGTTTTTCCCGACGGTATATATCGTCTGGCGCTGTTATCAATACCATCCTCCCCTCGGAATTAGGACTGCAATGCTATAAATTCTCTCGGGTGAGTGGACCGCGAATGGAAAAACGGTAATGTTGTTTGTTAGGGGGAAAAACGGCGTCGACGTCGCGTTTCATCGAATTTCGGGGCCAATGATGGAGCCGTGCCCTAACGAAGAGAGGGGGGACGCCATGAATACCGAAATTAATTCTTATCGGGTATTATCTGAAACCCTTCTCCGTTTTTGGTACTTTTCAGTTTTCCTGCAAGGAATCTTCTAATTAGAGAAAGGTATTTATAGAGAAAATAAAAAATTTTCATCTGAAAAGTATTTATTTTCTTTGTTAATATGTTCGATAGGTTGGAGATAATAAAAGAGCTAGAAAATTGCTAGCAATTACCATCTAATTGTTTATGACAAACAGAGAGCGGATCTCGGAAAATAAAAAATTTCATCTGAATTTCAACAAACTGGAGAGAAGTAAAAATTATTTATATTCTTTGTAAATACGTTCGATAGGTTGGAGATAATAAAAGAGCTAGAAAATTGCTAGCAATTACCAGCGATCGCATCACAAATCCGTAAAAAAGCCAGCTGCGATTTAAAGCAGCAGAAACCATCAGGTCTATCTAGATCACGAGAAATCCTGGTAATTCCGCGTCGTAATGCGGAAGCGGAGCAGGCAGGTGCGAATTTATCCGGGATTATATCAGCGGCTACGCTTAATTTTCTATTCCCTCTCTAATACTCTGCAAGTATGATCTCTGGAAGAATACCGTGGAAGATGAATCGTGAATCAAAAGCTGTTCGTAACGGTGTATCGGTTGGCAGCGGCGTCGGTGGCTGTTGGTCGAAAACGTATTTACCAATATCGATAGCGGGGCTTCCTAGATGGAAGCTCTTCCTGAACGATGCGCCGATCGACAGCGCGTTGCATCAGGCCAAATGAAGTGGCAAATAACCGTTACTACGGAGTTTCCTGGTCAATGCGTTTGTGTTTTCCCTCCGTTTCTTCGGGATTCTGCCGAGGATCGTTCCGCGGCCGAAACGCTGACGAGAAAACCGACCGACATTTTTGCGAACTGCATTGTCTTCCTCGGTCGTTGCCAAGTATTACGGAGGGGTGGGAAATACCCCTGCGAGCAGTTTCGGAAATTTCTATCGTCGAAGAAAGTCTCTCCAGAGATAATAAATATTTGGTGGTTCGATTCAATCGACCATTCAATTATTATCTCTTCTCTACTCGAGACTTTCTCGATTAATTGCTAGAGAAATGCTTCGAACTATTAGTTGCTGTTGGAAAATAAATTCTTTTCTTATTTTAAACTGGGTTGTACACTATAATACCCAATCAACTATATTTAATCAGAATGAACATTTAGTGCAGATATTAATAATGCGCGGCTATTTAAAAAGCGGTCTAGATTTTCGCTGTATCGATGTATCGACTACTGCGAATATCGACGATGGAATCTAGAATTAGTATCCCGGAAGTGTTCTTTTCTGTTCACAAGAAACATGACGATGCGGAAAAGTTTCTGCGCAATTACCTTGTTAACTCGACCTAAGATGTTCAAAGAAGTGTTAATCAATTTCAGCGTCTAAATATACAGGAAAATAAAGGAACTTTCTATTTTCTGCTTTTCTCGACTGATGCAATATTTATATTTTCAAGCGTTACGTAAGCTTGAACGTTTTATGGAAAGATTTGTCGAAGCGTCCATTGTTACACTGCCTCGATAAAAATTGAGTGATCTCGTTCAGGTTCCAATTTCGATTATAATAACCGGATTTGTTTGATGTTTGTTGCAGCACCGCCGCAAAAAGTGGAGATCAGCAACCATCCGAACAAGAAGACGATCGAGGTGAAAGTCGGCGAGTCGCGACGTCTCGAGTGCATCGTCAGATCCGCGAAACCAGCTGCGACGATCGTCTGGTACCGTGGAAACGTGCAAATCAAAGGGGGCGACACCAGCATCACGCCGATCTCGATCGAGGGTGGTAAGTTCCCATCCCCTATCCCATCGAATTGCCCAAGTATCATTACGCGTTTCCCAGTCCTTATCTTTCCGGGTAAAAGTCGACGAGCATCAGGGTCCTTTAAGAGGACAATTTATATCGAGCTTTATCCTGAGAGACTTCTTTGCATAAGAAGATGTATCTAGGGCTTTGTCCGGGAATCTTATTTACAGACTCTTTCGGGCATACTGCATACAGAACTTTCGTGGATACTTCATATTACTTCGTGCATCCGAGTTCCTCCAACGAATCGATCGAATTACACACCAACCGTATAGCAAGCATCAAATATTCGCGAATGGTTTCGTTTAAAAATTGTATTTATTAAATGAGACTACATGGAAAATTATTTAAATTATTTTATATATCTGTCTTTTATAAACTTTCGAACGGTTCGATCGAATTACACACAAAACCAAAAAGCCAGCACCAAATATTCGCGAATGGTCTGCGTTAAAATCGTGTTTGTTAAATGAGACTCCATTGAAAATTGTTTAAATTACATTGTACATCTGTCTTTCATAAACTTTCGAACAATTCGATCGAATTACACACAAAACCGAAAAGCCAGCATCAAATATTCGCGACTGGTCTACGTTAAAAATTGTGTTTGTTAAATGAGACTCGATTGAAAATTGTTTAAATTACATTGTAACGAATATAATACTATTTTCTTCGCACGTTCATCGTGGAATTTCTTATTCCTCGTGAGTCTGACAAACCGAATAGTCAGCATCAAATATTCGCGAATGGACCACGTTAAAAATTGCGTTTGTTTAAATTGTATTGCACATCTGTCTTTCCAGACTTCGTTCCAAGGATAGCACCACAGTGGCTCCGTTACGAAACAACAAAAAGCGAAGCTACAGTTCAGCTTTGTACGGCTTAACACAGAAAAGTAACGACAGCTCCAGGGGAAATAACAAAACGAGGCAAGACTAGAGACTCGACAAGATAGATCGAGCAGAAATAATTGACACAGACTGACGGTAGAAGAAAGGGGACGAGACGAATGAGTTTTCTTGCCGAAATTAAGTCCTTCCTTCCTTGACGCAATCTTCCCGCGCTAGCTATGATTAATCTTTATTTACTTGATCATGGATTACGAAGTCAATTTTATTTTCTCCAGGCGTCGATTAATCAAATTTAAATAAATAGGAGTCGGAAGTCCTCGTTTCAAGGAGCCTTTCATCCTTTCAATTTCAAAGAAACGACCCAGGAGAATGCCTGTTCAATCTGCTGCTTCCTCTGCGAGATAAAACAATTACTGAATAGAAATATTTCCTTCGAAACATCCACCCTCCTATAATTATTAAATAATCATTTCAAGTTTCCTATTTTGAATTTAATTAGAGAAGAATATTCGATTATTATTATACAGTGTCTGACTTTTCAAGCCGATTAAAAAAGAAATTATATTTTCATGTTCTTCGGGTTCACATGTCCTTTCTCCAGAATTTAAATAATTTTCTCCTACAAAATATAATCAGACCACGAAGCGGAAGAGCGTCCCATAAAATCGAAGGAAATCGAAAACGGTGACACCGAGCAATAAACTAAATATTCCTCGAGGACTAAATAGAAAATCCTACGGAGCAATCCGAACGTAAACATAAACTTTGATAGTTGAGAGAGAGAGAGAGAGAACTTCGGCAGACGCTATTTCAGCGGATACCTAAGACCGGCGGCTGGGTCCGGAGATGCTGCCACGTTAATCCCGATGAACATCAGTCAATCGATCGGGCAAAAAAGCAACGGTTAAAGTGGATTCCCCGCGTCGATTCAAGCAGACCTTTCCGAACCTAATTCTCCTTAATCCATTTTTACTGACAATTAAAGTCTCGGGGTCCCGGATGTCGGAACAACAATTCCTAGAGAGAACGAACACGGCTGGAAAGCAAGATGAAGGGTGGTTTCAGACGGATAGGAGTTGTGTAGGTTTTTCCTCCGTCGACTATGGCGGAAATGAAGGAGCAATTTTCAGAAGTAAAATCGGTTCTACCGAAGCACTATCGATCCGGCCGAACTGTGCTTTGCTTCAAGATAAAAGAAAACATGGGCCGGAGTGAAGAGAAATGTTATAAAAGATGAGTGTGCCACGGAAGCAGAAGTAATAGGCAGAGAACCGTGGTAGGGAAAGGAAAGAATATAAAAAAAATATATAGAAAGGCCATAATGGTTCGACGAGCAAAGACTCAGCCATCCCCATTTTCCTCCGCCGGATTCTGTGCAATAATTAATGAATATGAAAGCGAACCTGACAGCCGGCCGTCTAACGGCGGTCGTTATCTTTATTTAAATCCCACGGACGACGCCGCTGCGGTTCTCGCGGTTTAATCAACCTGAAGAATCTGTTTATCCCTTCGTTTGTTCGATCCTTCAGACACCGAACCGCATAAATGCGCCGGCCGGAAGGAATAAATATTGAAAGGCGGATTCGTTGCGACCACGCTGGCAATTATCGAACCACGAGTTGTCAGTTGCTCGTTAACTGTCGAATCGACAGTCGGAAAAATTAAAAGTCCTTCATCCGTTTCTGCACTCGAATGGTGACTTTAAAGCGTCATTAAAAATGATTCGAAACAGTTTTAATATTTACATGGATTTTTGATATCTCGATCGTCTTGACATAAGAACTAGCAATGATTTTATCGACGCACAGGTTCCATCAAACTCTGCACAGTATTCGGTTTGGATTCGGATTTGAATCATCAGGTTCGAGACCACGTTTGCTATTAAAAATGTTTTATTCGATTCGTCTGTATTCTACAATTTATAAAAACCTCGACTGTTGCATGAAATTAAATTAAAACGATCTGGGTCGAAAGAGACATAATGGTTTTGGAATACTATTGGATACAGATGATGTCAGCAAGGATTTATTATTTGTCCTCTTAAATTCGACGAATAATCCTCTTTGAGAACGGTTTCCTTCGTTCGCCAAGCTGAAAATCATTTTTCCGGCCGGATTAATAAATAAACGCGGTCCATTCTGCACGGCGATGTTGCTTTTTTCGAAAAGCACACTAGAGAATAACTTAATAGAGTGTCTTAGTTGCTCCATTATATCCTCTCCAACAATGCACTTCCCTCTGTGTTCGCCCCATATTCCGTTCTTTTCGTGCACCTCTAACATAGTTAACGTTTCATGATCTCCAGGGTCGTAACTATGGTTTGCAGTACTTGTTCCAGCTGCTTGAAACTTTTATCTATCGACGTACAGGCTGCGCGAAGATTTCCACCGTCTGTAATTCCGGTACACTCGACTCAGAATCACCGGCAAAAATTGCTGCACCGTTACTCAAACTATTATGAACATTGTCGAATTAGTTGGAATCTATTCTCGGTTATATAAAATAAAAACGAATCTAGTTCCGAAGGAATGTTTTTTTCAATCCCTATGTGGATCATCCTCAAGAGATAATAATTAAAAAGAAAATAATATATTAATAATAATATTAAATATTATAACACACGTACTTGCTGTGGCAAAGAAAATTAATTTGCAAACTTGCTGTTAGTCTATAATAATTTTATTATTGTATAATAACTGTTTTTCCATGGTTTATTGGTTAGAATCGAGTGTTTTGAGAAAGGTACGAAGAAAATTTTCGTGCTGCTGAAAATTGGAAGACGCGGAAGTAGTGGAAAAAATAGGATAGACCGTATCTGTCAGTTGGGTGGCAGGAAATTCTTGAAAAATTGATCCAGCGGCGCGGATGGAAGAGACAGAAGGAATGCAAGAACTATCGGGGGCGCGGTAAAGCGTGTTTGGGAGAGAGAGAGATGTGTGATAAAAGTTTTGGAATAGACGCGCGGATCCAAGTGGTCCTGACATTCTACAAAAGCAACTATCCCGCTCAAAGACGTAACAAGTGGGAAAGGAGCGATGACACGGATCTTTTGGTCCGCAGGACATGTTCGTATTCTTTGATAAACCTGGCAAAGCAAGTGGCCACTTTGATAAAAATCCGTCTGCGGCAGTCTCTCGAATGGATGTTTAAGCGCTTGCGACCTCGATTCCATTCAGACCTCGGTGTTCTAATGAACCGGCAGCTATTTGTTGTGCCACATAAAATTCACCGGAGCCAAATACCGCCGAAACTCCCGGCCGTTCGTATTATCAAAGAGATTTTCAACAAACGCTAATAGTCGCCAGGTACTTTTACCTGGAAAGTATTCCGAAGTTAATGAAATTTTTATACGTCACTTAGGGGTACTCTGGGGAGAGGGAAAAAACCACGAATTTATTTAAATAATACGAGCATACGCACGAAACGAAGTAAAAGTTAAATTAATTTTCACCGATCCAATAACACTTTCCGAACAGTATTATTTCCTCAGCGAAGTACCGAATCCCGGATAAAAACCCATTATCTGGTTAATTTATTATGTTAATTACAAGAAAGGTAAGCGGCTTATCATGCTCATACTGGCTAGTTACAATGCAGCAAATATTAGCTCGCGCGGTAATTACGAGGTAACAATATTTTTTCGCTTCGCTGTAGTGCTGCGAGGAAACCGGCTAATTTATTAACAAGAGGAACGGAATGAAGAGGGATGTGCAAAAAATGTTGTTACACGTGTAGCTGGGGAAATTGTTCCTTCCCCACCGAAATGGAAAATAATTTCTGCAGGGAGAGAATTGCCCTCGAAAAATGTTTGCCCGAGAAACGAAACGCGTCGCTGGAAATCCTATCGTGAAAACAGCATGTTCATTTCCGACGACAAAATCGACAATTTTTTCATCTCATTATCACGCGGATCTTCGTGCATTTATTTCGTCGGGAAGTTCTCGAATAATTCCAGAACATATTCTTCCATATTATTTATAAAGCTACCACCACTGAAAATAATATTTTATATGGTTTTCCCCTTTTTAAAAATTGTTGGTAATTTAGGGGCACCGATTTTTATAATCTTGAAATATGTTGTCAAGCTCATCATTCTGAACAACTTTTTCCTATACATGTTACCGCCTCTCGATTTTAGTTTTCGAGATATGCGAAAAAAAACTATTACTAAGAGCGTGCAGAAATACGAAAAATTCAATACAGTATTAGCAATAGTTTTTTGCAAATATCTTGCAAACTAAAACCGAACGGCGTTAACATGTATAGGGAAAAGTTGTTCATAATGATGACCTTGACAACATATTTCATGGTGATCAAAATCGGAAGCCCCTAAAGTAAATAATTACCAAATTGTTTCCAAAAAACTTCCATAAACTTAGTAACGACGTAATAGTGAATGAAACGCGTTTGTTTTGCACCGGTCCGGTGTCGCCGGGAGTTCGCGTAGTGTCATAGAGGGTGTTTCATCCGATTTGATCGTCTTGACGAAGTTACGTTCGCGTTGACGCTGATGGAATTCGCCATAGAAAATTCAGCGCAGCATGAACTCGTTCGTTAATTTTGCGGAACTCCGGATACGTCGGCGCGCGGCGGAATGGTAAAATTGTTTAAAACCTGGTTGAACTAGTTTCGGTCTTGTCTGACGCGCTCGTGAAACGGAGCGGGGAGGGGTAACTTCTTGGGAGGTCCTGGAAATGAAAGACGAATTCGAACGGCACGTTCCCGCACACTAGCTATCCGCCAATCGGATTTCATACTTGGAGGCAAAATTTCAGTGGTTTACTACTAGTTTACAACTAAGTCCCCGTTCCGAGTTAGTTTACTTCTAACTGTACACACGCAACTTCGCCTGCTGTCGTTCTCACGTGTTCTCCTGCGCGCGCGCACGACCAAAACTTATCATTTTCTAAGTTAATTCGAGCTTCCAGTCGACTGTATCCAATGCTGTCTACGTTGATCCATAATTAGTAGAACAATCGGAATTATCCGGCTGCAGATTAGCAGAAATCTGTGTGACGAGTGAACGGACGTAATAATTTGCAAATATTAACATTCCACTCCATTTTCTACCAGGACCACTTTTTAAAAAATTGTAAAAATACATAGAGCCCCAAGTGTTCCATTTACAGACCTCTTTTTAAAAAGATGGACATTCAAACATTGACGAAATTAAAATTATTCGAAGTTAACCATAACATTTTACTACAACTCTTTTACCATAAGAGATATGTGGATAAAATTTCCACTAAAATTCATTAAAAAAATTTTGTAATCATTTTTTAATTAATTCTTTAAATTTTCTTGTCTTAAAAATAAAATTAAATATTGTTCTACCTCCGTTGTTTCAAAACATGTTTACGGGTTGAATACAATACAACCAGCAATTTAAAATTCTTCTATACGCTGTCTACAGATCACTTCTGAATATCGATCTTGACAATGCTCGCCAGAGAAATGAAAGATAGCTAGGACGAAATCGGAAGAGACGTTCGTCTTTCATCGAAAGATTCTCCCTCAGTGGCGTATTAAGAGATTCTACTTCTACCGAGTCTTCGAACCTAGACTTCATAATCTTCAAAGAATGAGGGAAATGCATTCCAAACCCCATTGCTTGATCGAATGATCCCGGTTCGCACGGAGAAACGTTCCCCGAGGATCGTTCTCATCGGCGCATTTTCGTATTTTCAGTGATACAGAAAACGGTTTCCGCGTCGAGTAAAACAACAACGTTGTCGACCATCGAAATAATCGTCGCGAAATTTTTAATTGAATTTTCTGGTGTCCGTACACTTTCGGGCCTGTCATTTTCAATGATATATAGCGGCAGCCATTTTCACCGCACAATAATCCCGTGACACATGTCAGATCTACTGAATGGAGCCATTAACCAGTGCAACACATTAATATCGCTATCGGTTTTCCATTTTTTTTTTCGGGGGTATCGTGTTCACGTTCACGGATCGCGAGCATTAACATGGGACGGTACACGAGCCTGTAATTAAAATCCTCGCCGCATAATTAAATTTCAGATTACGAGCGGTATCCCGGCGGTCAGATGGCCGGACAGATTGTTAATGTGATATCAAGCCTGCGGATCTTTGTGGAAAATCAAAATTTTCTGCATTGGTTACAATATGTAAGAGCCACTCAAAAAGATAGAGAGAGAGTTTGTTATTAAGCCTTTGCACTGGGAGCTTTTTCGCTGAAAATAGTTCCAAGTGCAAAGGGTTAATAACAAAGTCGTTACATCAATTTGTGAACGATATATTTGAGAAGTGGAATAGTGCAACGAGAAGAGAGAAAAAGAGATCGAAAAAGCTCTCTGCGACGGTGGTTCCGCTAACAAAATCGAAAACGATGTGCGGATGGACGGATGTCGGGCGGATTCGATGACCTCTCTCGGTTTTTGCGAGCGGCACGACCGCATTCGCGTTTCCCGCTTAATGGCGACGGTAACTGACATCGTTGCGGAAGTCGCGACTTCTGAAATGAAATAAAGAGGCATCGCTACTTTGGGTAAAAGCCTGTCCGGCCTTGTTTGACGACGATTTTAACGGGTTCACAACGCCGCGCCGGTGCCAACGCTGCATCCCTCGAAAGATCGAGACCGAACAACCTAAATAAATATATCACCGAAACAATGTGTCGAAATCCTTTCGAAACGCTGCCTCGAAACTCTAATCCCTTTAAAAGAATGAAATTCTTAATCTCAAACGTGTTTGTTTCGTTGTATACATTTTTTCGTCCAACTGTAACGATTAAAAATTGTAAAGGAGGATTAAAGCATGTCAAAATATATTTTTATCTTCTATATACAATATAATATTTTAATAATAAAATTTTTATAAATATAAAAACGAAGTCCTGACTCACTCACTCACAACGTCCAGGCATTTTAAAAAATTCATCCCTTAAGGGGGTGAAAAGGGGTTGCAACATTTGTATGAGGAATATATGGGGTGAATGGGGGGTTAATAGGTTTTATGGAGGAACGATATCAATTTTCAAGGGCATTAAACAGAAAAGCTAGTCTCGCATAAAAATCCGCACTCTAGCTATACTGATTAAATTAATTGATTCGAGGTAACACGTTCCACGGAACAGGAAATACTCACGTTCTCGTGAAACTGCATTGCGCATCGTCCTCCGCGCAAATCATTGCCTGAACAATTGTCTTCCACGGTTATTAATAGCGTTTAATTCTGAAGACAGGGATTCTGTGGATGTCCTCATCGAAAATGGTATCTCCGTCTCCATAATTTAATATCAGTTCCATCCGAAGAGGGGTTAAATGACTGTATTATATCAAGGGGTAGGGTAATCAATAGTCTGTTAATTAAGTCGAGTCTAGTCTTTATTATGCATGAAGGGAACTTCAATTTTGAGTAGCGGTGCCCAACTAAGCACGGAAAGGATAATCTTACAGGGAATACGTTGCCGGTAATGGATTCCGTCTATGAAATGGATAATTCATTTGTGCATATTTGTCGTTACGTTCTTGCCACGTGTATAATTATCAGACAGCGGATCGTTATGCAAAATAAAAATTGTGTACTTGAATGGCAACGAACTGGAGCGACATAGAACTTCGTTTTCTTCAACGTTTTTTTCTACAAAGAAAATTTATAAAAACCTGCCCGAAAATAAAAATAAAAATTGTCTACTTGAATAGATTGAAAATTCTGTAACAGTATTTTGAAATTCTTCGAATGTTTCGCTGCTTTAAATTTATCTTCTTTTGCATTATATTTATTCAATTCCGAAGAATGTGAACTTGTGCAAACACGAAGTCTCTCAGGAGCCGAGGAAAATTTCGTGAAACCTGCCCGAAAATTCCCGTGTATTTTCTATTATTGAAACACGTCTAAAACATATTGTTCATTGTTATTTCAGACAAGGAAGTGCAGAAGCCCGGCGAAAGCAAGAAGAAATTGCTCAAATACGACACTCACGGTTCCATTACTATTGTTCCCACGGCGGACGACAACGACATGGACTACACCTGCGAGGCCAACCATCCTGCCATACACCTCGACATGCCCCTCAGGGCCACTATTAAACTTTCCGTTTTTTGTAAGCGAAACATATGAAAACCCTTTTTACCCGAGCGCAACGGGTCGAGTGAATGGGATCGTTTTATTTTTGTTTCTTTCCGGGGACCGTTTCGCGAAAGTTTGTTCACAGAATCAATAAACCAAACCTGCCGCATCTATGACGTACTGCATAAGCTGCTGGTTTCGTTAATTTTCGCTGATTCGACGCGTTTGAATGGACCGTAACTTAAATTCCCATCAAAGAATAATTTAAAACATCGACGCGTAGGCATGCTTTATTAAAAACCTTTTGATATCCGCCGATGAAAGAATATAAAAATTTCCACTCGAAACTTTCGACCACTCTACGGCTATTTCGATCGCTTTTATTATATTACTTTTTCCCCGGAAAGGAGCCGTGATTTGTATTTTTAATAACAACCGAAGTACCGTTTCTGCAGTACTCGATGCTGCAGAGTGTTTTCGATGGAACGTTCCCTTGTTGTCGTTGATCTCCGATAGTTTTTAATCCGAAGTTGTCGGTGGAAACGACGTTTTCATTCACTTGATAGGAAACTGTATCATCGATGTGTCGTTCGTAGATGAACTTATATATTCATTTATATTATAATATAATATATTCATTAATTGCCAGTCACGTTAATTCGCGAGCACACATATTAATCTTCTCCTGTTTCTCATTCATCGGCTCCGGTTGGAACTTTTATTAAGAAAGTTTTTCCATTAGCAGAAGAATCACTGCGCAAGCTTTCAGTGTACTCGCACGATTCAATCATTTCCAGATCCACCCGGCAAACCGTATATCGAAGGATACACGGAAGGCGAGACGGTGAAGCGTGGACAACAGCTGGAGCTAACTTGCAAGTCGCGAGGTGGAAATCCACCGGCGCAGATCACCTGGTATAGAAATAACGAGCAGGTCAACACGGTGCATCGCGCCGAAGCCAGCTTCTCCGAGAGCGTATTGTCGATCATCGCGACGGACCAGGATAATAACGCCAGATACAGATGCGAGGTCTCGAACATCATGAGCGTCGAGCCCATCAAGGAACACGTCGATCTCACTGTGCTCTGTAAGTACCTCTCGATTATCTCATAATTAAACAGCTGATTTATGTATTTAGAAGAAAAATGATTAGTGAGTAGCTTGAAACAGTAAAAGTATTAGAAGAATTTTAAAATACTATGTTCTGTAAGTACTTCTCGATTGTCTCATAATTAAACAGCTGATTTTATGCAGTTAAAGAAAAACGACTAGTGAGAGTAACTTAAACAGTAAAAGTATTAGAAGAATTTTAAAATACCATTATATCATCATCAACTTATTAAACATATTCTAACGAAGTACACCGTCTAACAAATTTTAACTTTTTTCTTACTTGTATATAACTGTTGAGTGGATCTTATAGTTTTTCTCCTAAAATGTTAAATGGAAGAAATGCCACCTCTGCACGAAAAAAAACGATCTTGCTTTCCGATCTATCTAATATTTTACGAAGTTAGGGAGACTGACAGTTAACCGGATCGTGATTGTTTCCAGTTGCGCCATCCGGAGTGACGATCGTAGGACCGACGGAGGCGAAAGCTGACGAGCAAGTGGTGATCACCTGCACGACACAGAACTCGAACCCACCTGCGGATATAAAATGGACGGTGGACGGGCACAATTTCGAGAGTAACGCCTCGATGACCAAGCCAGCTTCCCAAGGGGGCTGGATAACCACGTCGAACGTGACGTTCAACATCAACAGAACCAGTAGGAGCATCGTCGTGATCTGCGACGCGTCGAACGTCAAACTAACGGAGAACGTCGTGCGGACGCACACGATAAACGTGATTTGTGAGTACACTGTCGAGCAATTAGCCGAATGAACAGGAATGTAAACCTAATTCAGGATAGAATCTGTACGGCGGCCAACGCCACGGATTAATATGAAACTAATCCCAGGGGAACCTCAGACTTTACACTGTTCTGTATCTTGTCCGTTTATCCTGGATCCTGTGAATTCAGTTCCTAGCCCCCGGTTCCCGAATACCCTGGCAGTCTCGATGTAATTCGAACTTGCGTGAAAATTAATTCCGTCGTGGTTGGCGGCCTGCTCAATAGGTAATTGGGCATTGTGCTCGTGCTTGAGTTAGAGGATTCCAGGACCGATATGGACGAAAACCGTACTCCTTCGAACTTGTTTCATCCGATTCCGTACCGATCGCTCGAAATGATCTCCCTTTGATTCGATACTCACAATAGGTGATCAAATTATGTAGCGCTCGCTTGTAGTGGCTGTACAAAGTATTCGTACACCTTTTCAAATGGAATAGCTTTTTCAAAATTCGAAGTGTGAAGATTAAAAAAATGTTCATCCGTGCCTGTAATGAAACTTGAACACATGTAACAAAATTTCAAATTCAGTGATTTTTATCCTAACTTTCCAAAAATGGTACCAATGGTCCTTTTTAATCTTTATTCGCAGATCCACCTTCCAAACTCACTGTCACTGGCTACGACGAAGGCACGACGATAGATGCAGGCACTGTGCTAAAATTGATGTGCACTGCCATCTCCGGTAACCCGTTGGCCAACTTGAGTTGGTTCAAAAATGACAAACAGGTGAACAAACGAGACAGAAAGTTTTAAACAGAGTTTTTTTTAATATAGTGAATAAAGCTTTACGTTGCTATTTTATGTAGATTGACTATGCTCCGTTAATTAATGTTTTTATGTATTGTATTTCAGGTGCATGGAACCACAAGAGCACGAGACCATGCAGTATCCAGCGAGCTGACTATGCTCATAAATGCGTCGGACAATAACGCGCGTATACGATGCGAAGGATCAAATTCTGCGACGGAGATCCCCTTAAGGAAGGTTCTCGCCCTGAAAGTTAACTGTAAGTTATAACAAAACGCGTAATACCCTCGAAAGCCCAGTCTTAATTATTTCATAGATGAGTTTCCCAGAATATTGCAAGAAAAAATTGACCCGAAGGCAACTTTCGACTAACATATAAATACAGCATTTACTAATAAAAAATTGAGAAAATGAAAAATCAGAAGACATCCTGTTGATAAAGAAATTTCTGATGAAAATATTTTCAGCGTTTCAATAATCGTATACTAAAAAGATTCTCCCAGAATATAAATACAGCATTTACTAATAAAAGATTGACGAAATCAAATTGAAAATATTTTAGATAAAATATTTTAATAGTAATTTAGATCCAATCATTTCAGCGACAGTGGTGGGGTGAGGGTACAGCGTTAAGCTTAATTTTTCATTATCTTTAGTGAATTAGCGGAAGCAATTTTCGTTCGATAACGGAATCGCGATTCGTCATTTTTTTTTGCAGTCCCTCCAGATAAAGTTAAGATCACTCGCGAGCCCCCGGATTTACACGCCGGTGAAGAGGGTCGTATCATTTGCGAATCAAGCAGTAGTAATCCAGCGGCGGAGATGTCATGGTGGAGGGGTGGCATTCCCGTGCAGGGTACCAAAAATGGTACTAAACCCGGCTTACATGGAGGATTTCTGTCGTTCGTCGAGCTCGCATTGGACGTCACGGAAGAAATGAACGGAGAAGTGTACACGTGTCAGGCGAGGAACAATCAAATAGAGAGATCCATTCACGACGCTACGACCCTCGATGTTCTGTGTAAGTACTGTCATTTATTATAGGATCAATGAAATCTAGGCGATCTCATTTCGCTACGAAAAAGAAGCCTCGTAAAGTATATTGCGCAATTAGAACGGGGTTTATTCCCTCGCGACGAATTTTACACGATTCCGTGCCCAGTAAACTCGCTCTTCAACCGAGAGACTCAACTATTTCGCAAAATACTTCCGTACACTTCCATAAAACAATTACTAATAATTACTACTTCTCATGGAAGCCTTATACGAAGGTGTACATTTTATCCAACACTTTAATGATACAAGGATATACTTAACTATTTTTTGTTGTTGTTGAAAAGTGCTATACTGTAAGCCTATAATGCACGTTATAATGTATGCTGTATAAAACAAACATGGTTTACGGCATGAATAAATAAATAATTAATTAATTATTACTTTCACAGACAAGCCAATATTTACATCGATAGCGCCGCACGAGTTAATCGGCTTGGAGGGCGAATCATTTGTGATCTCTGTCTCCGCAATGGCGAATCCGAACAAAATAAGCTACACATGGACCAGAGACGGTTTGCCATTGGTCAGTGGCAACAGGAGGATATCCGTTCGTGGATCCATGTTGAACATCACGAAACTAGATCGCCACGATGCTGGCACTTACATATGCGAAGCGAACAACGACGAAGGAACGACGTTCTACCAATTAAATTTAACGGTGCAATGTAAGTAAAAGTACAATCTTGAAACCGATACCTTCATCGATACTTAGTTAAGCACCCCGAGAACTTTTCACCGAAGAAAATAAATAGATCCTCTTACCTCACAGGTTAATCCTATCTGCTTTGTAAAGATATTACGGCCTGATTAAACAGCACCTTCTATTTTCCATTAAAATCTTCCTGGACGTTGTTTTTTCAGGTGTCGTTTATAAACTTTTTAATCCGCTATAAGAAATGCTATACATCTTTAAGTAGTTGGTATTCCGAGGGTAGAGGCTTTCTTTTTCCAGCCAAGAGAAAACTTCCTCGAGAGTTTGTAACAGTTTGCTACTCTATGTAATTACTAGACTGCGGATGTTTATGCAATTTTCCAATTTTCGTCCACGAACTTTGAGGAAGAAATCCTATTTTTAATGGGAACAGCCTTTGTAGGTCCGAAACGAATCAAAGTCTTACCAAATTCTGTCGAGTAATCCTTTTGTTATGTAACCGTGAAAACGAGATATGATATTCACTCCGCCATTGAATCCTTTGCCACGTAAAACCGAGTCAGACTTCCGATAAAAATGTCGAACAAATATTCTTGCAGACGCTGCGAAAATTAAGCGGGTCTCGACGTCGGGGATAGTGTATCAACCAGGAGTCGAGGCAAAATTGTTCTGCGAGGTGGATGGCAGCCCCATAGGAGACGAGTACGTCACATGGCAGAAAGTCGGTTCGAGTTCCGAGCTGTCCGGTCGCTATTCCACCTCTTTTATCAATAAAACTTCTTATCTACACATCGAAAATCCTGATCACGAGGACGTCGGCGAATACCAGTGCAAAGTGAACAACGGGATCGGGAACGTTACATCCGAGCCCATTCTCTTCATCACTAACTGTACGTACATTATTTTAATCGGCGTGGAAAACCATTTCGAACAATCGTTTCAATGAACGTTGAACATCGACCAATGAGAAATTACAAAATGACCGACGCGACGCTCGAAATTCAAACAGTAGCGGAGGGCGAACCGCTGATAAATAGTACTTTGTTACAGTCAAACCACAAATGATGAACACGCCCTTGACAAGGAAGGCAGCCGCTAACAAAGGGATAAACGTGCAACTGTTTTGCAAAGCGCAAGGCTCCCTATTGCCGCGGTTCTCATGGTCGTTCAATGGGAAGACCTTGTTACCGAATGTAACCGACCATAAATACAGCATCACGCATCATGACGTAAGTCAACTTCGCATGTTTGTAATTAGCCAAGCTAAATGTCAGACGGAATATACTTTCTCGGTTGAACTTGTCGGAACGTTACTTCCGATTTCCAACTAAATTCGTCTAACCAAAATTCGTTTATAGCGGAAGACCGTATATTATACAATAGATGATAAATTATTCAGACAAATGCCTCCTCTAAACTTAAGGCTTACCCAAAGCTTTGTCTCCATTAAGCAGATTGTTTATTATTTAATTGATTGTTACCAGCTGACCAAATTGGTGTCGGAATCAACGCTGACGATTTTCCGCGTAACGTCGCACGACTACGGGAAATACGAGTGCCGGGCGATGAACATGATGGGACAGTCGACGGACATCATACACCTGGACGTCACCTCGCCGCCGGATAAACCGAGCGATCTCGAGGCTTACAACATCACTCACGACTCCGTCACTCTAACGTGGAAAAGAGGATTCGACGGGGGTTTACCGACGTCCTACCAAATACGATGGCGGGAGGCTCTCGACTACGAGGATCGATACCACTACCTAGACGTTTCCCCAGGAGAATATAAAACCACGATAACCAGTCTGTCTCTGGGGACTTACTATGTGTTCAGCGTGAAAGCCATTAACGAGAAAGGAGACAGCGGTTTCCTGCCCGACCTAGTCAAAGTCCAGACGCTACGTAAGTCTCCGCAAAATTGAATTCCCCTACTGCAACAGCTGTGTGCCCGTAACGATTGCTTTTAGAGCGAACAAGTAGCTACCGCCATTTAATATTACCATTCTTTACAAGTTTAACCATTTGCTCCCCGGTGGTTGCGACGGTCCCTCGAACACCTGTGTGATACGAAATCATGCTACAGTTGTAACAAACATTTCTTTCATTCTGTTATTGATAATGTACAGTATTTTATCCAGAAATATCCCAAAAGTCTCACCTGTAAATGTCCTCCACTACTGCGGGGTGTACCCGCCGAGAAATATGACACCAACTTCTCTATTTTCCATTATTTTTTTTATGGAACTTCGATGACTATATTTGTGGCATTTTTATAATAAAAATCATACCAAATATTATATAATTCCAATGATATTTACTTATGTAATAGACAATTAAAGTTTCGGGCGCAAGAAGGGATAGCGTGTGGCTCGCTGGAAACTTTAATTGTCTATTACACACGTAAATATCATCGGAATTATATCATATTTGGTATGATTTTAATTAGAAAAATACAACAAATATGATAATCGAAGTCCCATCAAAAAATAATAAAAAATAAAGAAGTTGGAAATTTGGATTAACAATGTTTACATTTCTCGGCGACCGAGGCCTTTCGATAAAATACTGTAGCATCATTTATTTTCATAGTCATGGACAGACATTTTCGGGACCGTATCAACCCTTATCATTGTCCGAGCGAATTCGTTGTTGCGACAACAGAACTCGTTCGACTAACAATTGTAGTCGGATTCATTAGTATCCTTGAAATCGCATCATCATGCATATTTAATCACGTCGAAGTGACAACGTGATCAATATCCAATATCTCCCGATTGTAGCGCCACTTAATTCGTAAACTGCCAATTGAACCAATTCGTTGCAACGTTACACGAGAAATTTAGAAGATTTTTGAAAAATGGTGTAACGAATGATTCCATTTTTGGGTGCAATGATCTGGCAGATTACGGGTTCGAGGGTGATAGTAATGTCATAGTTGTAGCAATTAATCCTGCGTGCTTTTGTGGTGAAATATAAAACATTGAGTAATTGGATCGCGGAGCGAGGCGCGTCGATTGTTGCAAAACAATGTCTCGGTGACTGGTGTCGGTTCCGTAAAAATTCGGTTTGGTGGCTTGCCGGTGAAAGAGAACCCATTCGAAAATGCCTGCTTTATTTCCGGCAGACGAGATTTCATAAAACGCTTTCCACGTTTATACAAAAGTAAAAAAATGTCGAAATAAAAAGTAAAGAACGAACGAACGTGTACGTGCAAATTGGACGTCACTTATAGAACCGTTGGAAATTATTTTCTTGCGATATTTCCATTGGTTATCAAACATTAGAAATTGTCACCGATCACCGTGGCTCGCTCTGCGCAAATAGTGTGAAGTAATTTGTATGTTCCGAGTATCATAGACCAGCAATTGTAGTTTAACTGACATGTAACATCAGCCATTTAACATTTCAATGACGATGTGCCGTGGTAAGCTTTAAACCATCGCATCTTGATACTCTTCTTGGTGAAAATCGGTATTTAGATTAGCCACGGTAGCAAAGAACAACCGTTCAATCGTATGTGTATAGTCTTTCCTCTAGTCTTACTATAGAGAAGGATTTTTACATTCTTTTTCTGCAGAACTTTTACCAACATACAAATCTGTGAGATTTTTCAAATTAAAACGAATCCAAATACTTGAACATCGTGTTTGGTCTCGTTTTAATCGGAGAAATTTCACCAATTCGTTGGGTAAAGGAAAGGACTAAAAATTATAAAGTTTCATCGTTGGAAAAAGTAACACTATCTGTGGAGATAATGTGAGGGAAGATTGTACGCTGTAACGATGCGGGACGGAACGAAACGAAAGATTACCATTGCTGATGGCCTTAGACGCGCTACCCGAACGTGTGCTCGCGCAGAATCGTTTAATAATCGATCGGCGTGCTGCTAAATGTAACTAACAATAACGCGGACCGTCGTTGCATGAATAACAATTCGGTGATGGGTGCGTTGGCTTGGCTTACAGGGGAGGCACCACCTACCGACGTGACATCCAGCGAGATTAATTCTTCCTACATCATCGTCATTATCATCACTGTTTCCGCCTCTGTTTGCCTACTCATTGCTGCGCCCATAGTCTTTGCTACATTAAAATCGAAAAAGAAGGCTCAACGTTCCGGTAAATATAATCACTGTCACGTACCCTTTTTCTTTCTGATTTACCTATAGGACCGAATAACGCCGAGAACCTGCCGGACGTTCTCTTGGAAAAGGGGGATTTTGCAATGAATTATATGTATACGTTTGCAGCAACCTCCCTCATCTTTTTTATCATTAATGTACTGATCATCGTGTTGTGGTACATTATGAGAAAACGAAATAAAGATCGTAAGTGAAACACTTCTATCGAAAAAAGAACGGCAAATTGCGATCCGTATCGCAATTTCGATCTAACGAACTAAACGATATTATTATAACAACTGCACTGCGGATGTTCATGCATTTTCGAATTGTTTTAAACAAAATCTTATTTTTAATGGAAACAGCCTTTGTTTGAAAATCTTTGTAATTCGTAAATGCATGTAAAGATCTGCAGTCTAATAATAATAAACTAGGCGATTGACCGGGAAGAGTATCGTTTCTAACATGTTTCTCTCTGTGATTTCTCCCAGGGATCAACAAGTCGCAGACAGCGGATATGTACGCACCGTCTACCGTCAACGGGGACACCATGACCGGTGAATTAAGTTCAGTTTCGGACGAGAAGAGCGACGTTAACTTCGACACTAACGATTACGTGGTCAGTGCGATCAGTCAGTATGTTCTTAGTAACAAGTAATGCCGGAGGGTAGGTTTGAGTTCTATTAACACATTTCTGTTTCGTTCTACTTTCATTTATATCCCCTTGCACCCTCACAACGATTTATCATTAGAAAACATCCCTTTTCGTTTTATCGTCTATTCTATCGCAGTACACGTTCCACCGCCTCACTTCCATTAACACCACCCACACATTAGACACTAACCGGTAGCATACATCTCCTATTACATCCTCGACCAACAGCTCTGCTAGTTTCATTTTTATTTTTTCGGGTATCTTCACGGTTAGGCAACTCTTTGGGGTGAACGATTTATCCATGCACGTAGCTACATTATCGTGATGCGTCAGATTATTTGTTTTACACGTGGAACACTGAGAGTTATTCGATTTGGTAGCGCTAATGGTTTTCGATAGAGTCGTTACAGGTTTATCTCACGCCAATGCGCGTCGGTTTAACTGAATCGTTTTCTATCTGTGACGCGGTTAGGACGAGGGACGTAAGACCGCCGCCAGCACGTATTTAATCGATCAGACAATGCAAGATTTCGGGAAAGCGAACTTGGAGATGCAAGTGCATCATCAAGGGACTCTTGGTCGTCGTGGCAACCACATCCAACCGCCGATGATGGATTCGCCGCCGCAGCGGACGACAGCCAGTGGGACTCTTTCTGGTGCGTTTCGAATGACACAGTATTTCCTCGATAAATGTCCCACATGTCTGGCCTTTAACCATTTTAGACAGGAAGAAATTTCAAGCCAGATCGTTCTTAGTCCATACATATAATCTTTTTCACATTGTGCACGTCAAATTGAACCTGTTCTTTTTTTAATATTGTAATCCTTGGACTGCGAATTTTATAAGAACGCCTAAGAGATCCAGCTGTGTTACTTCCAGTTTCAAAATCGAGTTACATCGGTAATCCGAGCCCAGCGCCTCCGAACGACGTCAACTTCTACAGCGTGGAGATCGACAACGGCCGTTACATGGGATACGAGACGAACCACAGCCCGATCCCAGTGGTGGGCGAGCCAGGATCAGGGACGTACTATCCTTCGATGAGCCCGACAGGTCACTTAGCAGGTCACATGAGCCAGAACACGGGGACGTTGACGCGGAGTAGAACCTTGCCGCGTCCAGTTCCTCCTCCAGATGTGACCGTGATGACCGCGGGCTCGAAATCGCCGATACCACCATCGGTGCCACCTCCGCCAACAACATTCGCACGGTCTGTGCCTGGAAACGCGCACATCCACGGTCATTCTTTGTCGACCTTCACCCCCACGCCTGCGTATTCAGATATCGACGGGCATCTTGTCTGAGGATCACCGATCTTCGGCCCCAGTTCGGTGCGCGGCAAGTACCGTGCCGTACCGAGGGACGAGACAGCAATCACCGTGACAGAAAGAACCACTCGGCTTTAATTGATCTGACTCTGAAAAAAAACGAATAGCCGAGCAGATCGTTCGTTCGCGAAACCCTACGAAGACTATGAAGACTGTCGACTGCGTTAAAAGAACCGCGCGTGGCAGTTTCGTGTGGGTGCGCCGACGACCATTGATCAAACACTATTCCTCTTTGAACATGAAAGAAAGTAAAGAAGCATGTAAATAACCACACAGAGAATCTATAGGCCGCTGCGCTTCCGGCAGGCGCGCGGTTTATTAACGTAATTTTAATAAGCACGCGGTGTGTACTCATCGTTGCGACGCGCGGATACAAAAGAAACGCCGCCGTACACACACTCTTCCTTTCGTTCATCGCGCTCGTTCTCGTTCGTTTCTTCGCGGGCAAAGGTGTTTTTACGGCCTCGACAAAAAGGAATATAAGCGCGCTTCAAGTTGTTTTACGTTCACGCACATCGCTCGCGGCCTGCAGTGATCTACGATGATCGAGAATCTATCGCTGAACCCCCTGAGGATCTTCG
Organism: Lasioglossum zephyrum; assembly: GCA_028455615.1. Taxonomy (NCBI): domain Eukaryota; kingdom Metazoa; phylum Arthropoda; class Insecta; order Hymenoptera; family Halictidae; genus Lasioglossum; species Lasioglossum zephyrum. The sequence continues at coordinate 9,479,545 of CM052327.1, forward strand.
AGGACACACAGGATTCGCCGCTGCAGAATTTTTCTTCTTCGTTGCGCTCTCGCTAGAGACGGGTTACGTTTTCTTTACTTTTGTGCATCCGATTGTGAGAATTGAGAGAAAGAGAATGTTCAACTGTGTGTGCGTGTTCCACGTGAACGAATCGGATTGGCGATGTCGCGGGGGCGAATACCTCGCTCGCCCCTCCACAACCCCTTTGAGAGAAAGAGAGAGAGAAAGAGAGAAAGCACAAAGGTATAGTATGGATTTTACGATCACGTTATGCCTTACTATCCTCGTCTTGGAATAAGTTAATCGTAGTTCATACCATCGACTGACATACTCATGCGATCCAACGGTGAAACCACTGGCAGGCAGAACGAACAGAACATCAATGATCCATAGTAATTTTCTATTATAGATTCCGTGTTTGAACCACCCAAATTCGCACGACTGTTTTGTTGCCTTTTCCGTTTTAAGGTGGGATTTCCTTTGCGACTCTGGACACAGCGTTTTCTTCTTCATACTCCGTTCCTCTGGACGCACAAGTTCGCGTTCCTATCATGCGATTTGTTATGTCTTTCCTTCTTTTTCACTTACGAGGAAAAGCGAAAGAGCATCGTCCAAGGACACGTTTGCATTTGTAGTTTCGCTTCGAGAACTTTGAAAGTTGCGCCAGATCCAAACGCAAGCTTTTATTTCACCCACTGATTCACAGAATACTTTTCGGACTACTGTTTTGGATTTTGTTCAAATTCCGATATGGTGCAAGAATATTCCTCGAAAGAGGATAATGCGATAAAAGACGCGCAAAAGAGATCCCACTTCTATGTACTACTCGTTAGTGCTCACGGTCTACCGGACGTCCCAGCACGCCTTGGGACGTCGAGAGGCACCTCGCGCTGCTAAGAAGATGGCTACTGTTCTCCAGATCGTCACAGATCGAAATTAACTTAAGGAATCCCTTAGGGCAGGGGTGGGCATTTTTGTCTCGTTTGGAACAAGATTCAGTGTCCCCTACCAGCATCCGTTGTCACCATAGTGACATAATGATCAAGGGAGGAAGAAATGGGCAAGCTGTCTCGAATAACTCGCGAGCTATACGTTGGAACTCCCTGTCATAGAAGAAGAAAGGGTGGTTGGTGAGGGAAGCAGGAGTTTGAGAGCCAACCCAGCCCTAAGGGACTTGCAAATCCTCTCGCCCCAACTAATTAGTCAGCTTCGCAGCGGTGCGCGGTCCAGACACTTTGAAAGTAATCCCGACTAATTCGGTTGACACGAGCCGCAACAGAAATCAGCAGTACGTTTTCATCGATGACTCGATCAAGGTCGCCGATCGTTCGGTGTCATCGTGAAGTCGCGTTACTCGCGTTTCTCCTGGTTTCGTCAGAACGTACGACCGTCCACGATTTCGTTTTGCAATTAGTTGAGAGACAGAACGTAGAGAGGTCTGACCGGCTTCTTGGTTGGAAAAATTCGAAGAAAGGCGAGACAATCGTTTTACACAGGGAAACAGTTGACGACGTTTGTAATACCGGTAGTTGAACACAACTGATTTCCTTCTATTGCTCATCGAACCCGCGGCGCGTTCTCTGTTTAGATCGTACCGATCTTCGTTGTTACATTTAGGAGAGAGAGATGCTGAGGAGACGGAAAGACAGCACGCGTCGGGAATAATGATAGACAGCGTTTTATGTAACGCAACATTACGAAACGGCGAACCCCCCCGCGTTCTTTCGTAGATCGTCGAGATCGCGAATAATTCGGCTGTTCCCTCGTAGACTTGACTCGAAATTTATAAACGTTACTTCTATTATATTATTATTAGACAGCGGACCCTTATGGAAAAGGCAAATTTTATACTCGAACTGCAACGAACTCGAATGAAATAGAAATTGATTTTCTTTCTTAATATGTTAAAATTAGGCTGAAAATTAAACGTGTCTTCATTAGTTAATTGTTGTTTAGTAATTGGTTCGATACCAACGTATTTAATAATGTAAACAATAGATGCTGAAGAAACCATCAAATCCGCTGTCTAATTATTATTGTCGTTCTTTACGAGCTCTGCTCTGTAAACTTGTCTTGAAGACATCGGGCAATTGTTATCCAACATCTTCTCGCACATAAATGGGATGAGAGAAATCTAATGTGAAATTAAGTTTCGATATTTTATGGTGATAAATCTCGCGATTATATTAATATGATACGATTAGTTGTTAATTGCACTTTTTCGACATTCTTGTATTCTATGTAATGTAAGAAGAACGCCAGCCAGCACGTTCTTCCGTGTTCTTTTTGAAAGTGAATTTTAAAAATGCGGTTCCCCCACTGCCGAGTCCGAAAGTCAAATGATACGGCTAATCAATCGATAGATAATTATCACAGTTACGGAAACCACGCGCGAAACGAAATGGCGAACGCCAGCCCTCGACGTCGTTCTACTTCGTATGTTCGATAAGATTAACTTGTTTTGTTCGATAACGGTGTGATCGTTGATACATTGCATTCTTTGGTTATCGATATTGTAATTATTATAATGTGTTACAATAATCATATAGCACAAAGACGAACGATGGACACTATTACTCTAGAATTAGGAAAATATCTATAGGGTGAACTGTTTTCACGTGATGTAGCGCGCGTGCTAATATCGTTCGCTTTTCTTTTAATCGATTAGATTAAGTTCGGTTGATCGATCACGGGATAATTAAGTTATTTAATTACAACTACGAGATCGGCACTCCTTTTTAGGATAGACATTGTTTTTTGATATTTTATTACGACACAGTCAAACGATATTTTATAATTAATACTTACGGGAAAGCTGCCAAATATTCGCAAATATTGTCAATTAACGATGAACGATTTCTATTTGTAACATAGTTAATAAGCGGTTCGTTTCTTCCTTTTAATTAAATAGAATTATATCGACTGATAGTCGGCATTTTGTACATACTATATTATAATATTGTATGTGTAACGGAAGTTCGACTACTTTCACTGCCTAATTTCCATTCGTCTAACTGCCGAAATTCAATGATCCATAATCGGTCGACAAGTAAGATTAATCATTATTCACGTGAAAGCGGTTGACTTACCGTAGAAAATCTGCTATAAGTATTTTCCTAAGAAGGGGCGAATACCTTCGGGCCACTTATTCGAATATCCTACCGGAGAACGTAAAAAAGGAAACACACGCGTACAAGCACACGGGAAAGATTAACGAGATCAACATAAATCAGCTGGAAAGAATAAAAGATAGACGAGTTAAACAATCGAAACGACAGAGACAAAAGGTTCGGTAAAAAAAGTGAGTGTCTTGGAGTAGTGATATCTTCAAAAAAAGACAATAGTACATAAGTTTAATTGTACGAGTATGAGTTTAGTTAAGAGTAAACTATTTCCCTGGCACAGCCAAGTTAGAAATTGCATTTGCATAAGGGTGTCTCTGTGCAAACGGTACGGACAGACAAACAAATGAAAAAAAGAAGAAGACGTAGTATCAACTCAAATGTTTATACTATATATTTTTACATTTATTTCCATTCGAAGATTGATTATCCTTGTAAATAGGCGCGGATATGTCTCAGCGTTTCACACACTCCGGAGAAAAAAAAGTAATTAACGAAAAGAAAAAAAAATAAATGGATCATATGAGGGTCTCACTTTACCTAAGCTATAATGAAATATTGTATAGAATTATTACGATAGGCAAGAAATTATATCTGAGAGAGGGAGAGCGAGAGAGTAAGAGAGAATGTGTGTATATGTGTGTGTGTATGAGAGAGAGAGAGAGAGAGAGAGAAAAGAGCAAAAGAGAAAAGTTATTCCAGTTATCGGACGAGACGACGTCTTTCCGTTTATCGAAAGCCTAAGTAGTCGACACACATATATTTTTCAAGAAAAGAAAACATTTAAAAAGTCAAGGGAAACGAGATGACCGCGCACGTTCGGCCTACTGTCAAGTTGGGGAAAGAATCGCGAGCACACTACGCGACGCGTAAGAACCGTGATCGGTGGTGTGAAAACTAGTCGACGAACATAGGTTTCGGTTTCATACGTTTAAGAACGATGGAACGAGAGAAAAAAGAAAAACGGGAAACCATCGCGTTCGATATTTCTCTGTGTACGATCATCGAATAACCGCCGCTTCTAATTTGATCGCGTATCGTACGAATGTAAGTATAAGCAAGCAAGATTGTTCGGGAGACGTTCATCAGTTTCGCCGAGCGTTGAGAGTCCCTGCGCAACGCCAGAGAAATAAGGGTGGCTCTGATCTGTATTAAAAGTCGAGTCAGCTGCGAGCAAATGCATTTTTGTGCAGCTACATGGGGCAAGGGATTTAGGAGGTACCCTGATGCTTCGTTAAATTGCACTGGCTCGTTCTGTTCGACAGATTTTCGCGTTTACCTCTATAGCGTCTCGCTTCGCGCCACGCCCTCTCGAGCAGGGATGCTCAACCGGCCCTTTTGTGGGGCGTGGTCACTCAATTCGACTCGAACGAGTTAAATTCTCGAAAGGTTTAACGTGATTTCGGGGTGTTAGAAACGTGGTATACACTGATTAGGAATTTTGATTGAGCACCCTTAACGAAGGGGCGGGGCTTAAGCGTTCGACAGCGGAGTTCTTCCCACAAACTTCTCCGTTCTTTCGAAGGGAAACGGAGTACTCTAACTGCTCGGTAGATCTATGCGAATATGTATTAAAGAACAGGTTTATTGTCTTTTGAGCAATCGGGCTTGCCGGTGTGTCGCTCGAGTGCGTCCACCGTCAGATACATCGGCGATCGATCGCATCCTAAGCTATTTTCACTTCTTCGTTCTCCCGCGATCTTCGATCATTGATCCACGGTTGGAACGATCGGTAGCAACGTGGAGGGGAACGTAAATCGGAAAGTGGTGTCGTTCACGGAAAATCGATAATGTGTGTGTAATAGTGTGTATACTTTTTCCGCGCCGTTGTCATGTGTGTTTTATGCTTGGGAAGAAAAAAAAGAGATGAACTGTTTGAAAATTTTACGGATAACGTTTTTTCGGTAGCACACGCGCTATTGTTATTTCATTGGACGCCCCTCCTCCTGACAGGGGGAGCAGAGGACATGCATACACACACGCATACACACATATACACAGATAAAATGATTTGTTGAAAGGTAGATTCTACGAAGCTTAATGAAGAAGAATAAAAGGATTAAAAAAAACCGTGTATTGTTAACCGCTGCTGTTGTGTACGGAGCCGCACCGTTCGGCTTAGACTGATGATAAAAAAATTCACGTATGCTCAATTAGAGAACATGTTTGCGCATAATTAAGAATTCTATTTACATATACATGTTTTATATTTGTAATTAATAACGAACAAAAAAAAATCATCTATACCTTAATATTACCTGATATTATTAGATTATGTAATCTCCAAAGTATTTGCTCATCAAAGTGCTAGGCATGTTAGACGGACCGATATTCGTCCAAAATGGTACCTTGGAGATGGACATACCATCTAACAGTACGATATTTCATATTTTACACAATAATTAATAATTCCGTTGATTATTCTAAGACATAGTCAATCCTAATTATACAATCATTAAAAGTACGAAGGATAAATTAAACGTTTTACAATATGTATATAAATTGTACATAATACGACTTAGATAGACACGAAGAAAATGAAATGCATAACGAATTATATCAAATTAAGAGAGGGAAGAGAGAAATACACATGAAAACGATCGAGAACTTTCGTAAACAAAAAAAAAGAAGACATAGCTCGTAAACAAAATGTATTCGTATCACGACTTTTGATGTTTCATTTTTCTCTTCGTATTCGATTTTCTCCTAATTACTTGGCCCGTGTTATCAAAGGACAAAACGAGAAACCGAGAAAAATATCATCGATACTCGCCGATGACCTGACGCGTTACCGCGCCGATCTATGCATGTATAGATCGCGCGATACACGGACGTAGATCCGCGAGTCTCGAAAATCGCCGAAAGTGACGTCACGAATTTTATCGTAACAAACTTATCCGTTCCAAAATTACCATTTCCACAAGAGGCGAAGACTGGATTTAACACTGAGCCGTTCAATCGTTTTTTTGATGATGTAAAAAAAAACGACTCGATTTTCTATTCGATTCGATTCCTTGCGCTCGCAGAACGAAACACGGACGACGTGTGTATACTTTGATCTCGACGACCGATCGATTCTCGAAGAGACGCGTTCATTTTTTCGAAACGCTAAAACCACTGTTCGTCGCTTCGACAAACCTCTCGGAACGTGTGCAAGCAACAAAAACAAGGAAACACTTTTTGGAAAATTGTATTCGACGCACCATATACATAAAACGAAAATACCGTGCAAGAAACCGTTGGAAAGTGTACATTCGGGTACCGACCAGCAGCGTGACTTTTCGTTTGACAAAATAAATGCGAGAGACACATTCACGAAAAAGAAAACCGATCTTAACGTACTATCGTAAATCGTTAAGCGTATCATCGGATATATATTGCTTCCGTTTGTGTGCCAACAATTTAAAAAAAGACAAAAACACAATGTCGATCATTCTCGATGTATAAAGTAAATAATGATTAAAAAAAACATAGCGCGAACGATGTACCGTTGCGCTGAAATTTTGAGATCGGAATTTACAAAATACAGTGTAAAATTCATTAATCATCGCTGTTCTTTAAGTACAACCGATAATACCGAAAGAAAGAGAAAAAATAAAATGAAAACTGTGAAGAAGCTCTCCGACGATAAGTACATATAAAAGACAATGGGAGAGATAAAGAGAGAAGGGGCGAGAGAAAGAGAATGAGAGAGAGAGAGAGAGTGGGAGAGGAAGAAACCGTGTAATATAAACTAAGGGTGCCAGCGATTGGTACATTAATTACTTGTATATATACATAGTATTTTTACATTCTAATTCTAAATTACATTTCCAATTCTAAATGGTATACATTACTCTGTGAGCTTCGCTTGTCGTCTGTGTAAATCATCGATAACGTTCCGGCGTTCGTTCACTTTGGAAAATTAGTCGGGGGTGAGCGTTCGCGTTCGCGATTCGCGAACGATGCCTCGGCAAATATTCGATCCCTGCCCCCGTCCCTTCTTGTGCCCGTTTCACTGCACCCTCTGCACAAGATTCAATAACCGGAGGTGTACGAGAACCCGAAAAGACGCGACGAGATCGGTCGGCTTCTCGAAAATTTCTAGATTCCCGGGAATCATCCGAAATCTCAAGTCCCGAATTATTCTCGGGTTCTCGAAAATTTTCTGCAATCCCGAAACTCTCGAATAAACATTTTCAGGCTCCCGTCCGCCTCTATCAATAACACATGCCTCGTGCCTTCATCGCAGTTACATTTAATTAGATACGCGCAAGATCGCGACCGCGATCGGTGTCTCCGCGCCATTCATCTCTGGAAAGACAATTCCCACTGGAAAAATAAATTGCAACCCTAATTTAATAATTTAACCCTTCGCAGAGTGCTGTACCATTATTCACAATATTATTTACATTGCTAAATATCTTGGTATCTAACCAATTACTAAACATTTAAGTATTGTACCAATTTCATATCTATTAAATTGAAAAAAATCATAGGGAACGAAAATATTTATGCAAAGGGTTAATGTTGGAAAATATTGAACCATGCACATATGTACATATACATATCTGCAAGCTGTTTAAAATAAAAAAATATTTTTATTGTATTTCGGCATTGTCTTTTCGGGGATGAGCTGGTGCAGATGCACCGGAAGTGAGCGTGACCCGTTTAAGGGAAGAAAAGGGATACTTCGTTATTATGTCCGTTCGTCGTGTCACCGTGTATTCAGTGTATACGCGTAACATATTAACTCATACTGTGCTCATAGCGGATGTGATCGTGTTGTCCGAATAATGTTTGCCACGTGTAGAGCGAGGAATGACGCTCGCTGATGTATTCGATGATTTTGTTTTTTTTATTCTTCCTTTAGTTGTTAATGAATGCGACACGTTTATTGCTCCGCATACTGTATAGCGTACCGAGGTTCATTTTCATGACTACTTTTTTTCTTTCCATATGATTTCGCTTCGTTTAATGAAGATGAACCGACGTGTTTCAGTTTTGTCTGTTTTTTGTTCTTTTTTGTTTAGGTTCTTACACATAGAGACAGAGCGAAGCTCAACATACTAGTCCTTACTTTAAAACCAAAGTAAAGAGAAAAAACATTGTGTAGCTTTTAAGAATCTCCATTACGTATTCACACCTGTGTGTCTATACAGAAAGACATAATTATAATTAATAATTCAATCATCGTAATTAGGTAAAGGACTAACCGATAAGCGAATAGATAACAAAAAAGGAATAAGCCGCTCGTTAAGTGTATCGTTTTACTTTTGATTAATTTTTTTACGATTAATATTTTATCTAGCAACTTTTGTCGGCTAGGAGTGTAAATTCTGTATCTGTACATTGTTTTCCTATTTCAAACTATTAAAAGTGATCGTCAACTAAACTCTCTCGTTCATTGTTTCCTATCATGATCCTTGCACCGTGTACAAATTGTGTAAAAAAAAATGGAGACCAAGTTACTTTCTCCTCCAGCTGTTTATTTTTCAAAAGACTACAGAATACAATATTAAATATTGCGGAACTTCAAATGGTCCAGAAGTGGAACCTGAATTTCCAGCAATTTATTGATTAACCCCTTGCCCTACAATATCGTTTCAGACTCGTGACGAAGATTCTGAACGGAGTCTAATAGATATATATACATATATGTATGTTATTAATTTCCTTTAAACCGAAATAAAATTCCTTTTTAGTTTTGTTAATCGGCAGCTATTGGAAAACATACAGGCATACAATAGATATAAATTTTCTCCTGTTTTAGGGAATTACGATCTACGAAGAAGTTCTAAGCATTGAAAACCGTAAAATAAATCGTAGGGTAAGGGGTTAAACGAATTAACGCCCTGTGTACATCGTTGCATAAGCTACTTAGATATACGTTGAAAATTGTAATAAAATTGTAGATTTACACGAAGCGGAACCTTGGAAAAGTGTTTTTATCATTAAAAATACGATTGACGAAGATCATCGACTTGCAGGTCGGTGCTTTTCCGTGGTTCTTCAACGTTGATCTCCCTGATTTGCTAATGACTCCTCTCCTGATTGGTTTGTCAATGGCAATTGATTTCTTATTATTTAGAATATATCTTTATCGACGTTATTGCGTTAGTAGTGTACTCACTTTGTGAGATTCGGAATCACATCATCAATACTTGTTATCAATGGGGATCAGCTTTGTTCGAACCGGATGCGCTGGACGGATAACCAAATCGGTGGTGATAAGCATGTCCTTGAGATAGTCAACGGGCTCGAATTGGAAGTTGTACAGCAAGGATCCTACCACCGCCTTCAGTTCGAACATGGCGAATCGTTGTCCTAGAAGACAAACGAGACCAGTTTCTCATTTTCCATCATTCTAAGTTCGGACTCGTTTTGATCAGAAAAGTCCCACAGACTAGGGCTGTTACTTTTCCGAAGATTCGAAGAAAACTTCGAAACCTGTCAATAACCGTGTCGATCTAATCATAGAACTGCATTAATGCGTATGACTTGCGTCAACCTATCAAACTTTAAATCATGCGACCCCGATGTCGAAAGATCAAGCTAATCTTCCAAGACTCTTTTTCTGTCCTGAGATTTGCATATTTTCCGAACACGTGTGCTCCGTAGAAGAAAAAATTAATAGCAAACGGGCAATGAAAAGTACCAGAAAGGTTAACAAACAATACCCCCGAAGATAATCCCGCCACGGGTCGACTTATTAAAAATTCTCCACGTGTCGCCCTCGGAAGGTGAACGTTTTTACTGTTTCGAATAAAATTTACACACTTCAGCACTCCGGTAAAATAATGTAACATAAATTCTTGATATTTCTCTTACCTATACAATTACGCGGACCAGCGCTGAAAGGTATGTAACAATAAGGATGACGACCCTGGCAATTCTCCGGTAAAAATCTGTCCGGATTGTACACTTCCGGTTCCGGCCAGAACTGCGGATCTCTGTGAACGTCTACTATGTGCAAGTGGACCGTCGTGTTAGCTGGTATCGTGTAATTGTCTGAAAACAGAAATATCACGAGCGTGTAAAAATGTATTGTAACGAAGCATCACTCTCTCTAAATAAATGGACACTTTTCAAATAACAATATTCTTTTAGAATAGATCTTTTAGAAGAGGAGACTTGTCTCTTTTACTCCTAACTACACGAAACTAAACAGTTGAAGAAATTCCACAGTGATAATTACTTAATTTCAGGTCCGTTTCCGGTTTACGCGATATGAACGGTACACTCGGGAAGAGTCGAAGGGACTCCTTGATGCATCGCTCGAGGTATGGCAGATTTTGAAGGGCAGACATAGTCATTTTGCCATTATTAGCGTCCATCACTTCCTTCACTTCGGCTCTGGCTCGGTTCTGCAAACAGTCCCTTGCTAAATCATTATAAATCAACTTCGTTGTCGCTAGCTCGTTACTTCGAGTTTAACAATATTTCAGACTTGGACATTTGTCGCTGGAGAAATTGAATCACCTGTATCTCTTTGTGCTCGGCCAGAAGCATGATCGTGAAGGTGATGGACATGGCTGTGGTGTCGTGACCCTTTTAGAAAGAAAGATAATACATGATACAGTGATGAAATTCAACGGCTATTTATTTAAAATTGGCGATCGTGATCAAATAAAACAGTGGATATAAATATTAGTTGAAGAACGTACTCTGAACATGAAGGTATCCACTTCTTCTCGAATACCCTCTATGTCGATCTGATTTTTTCGGTGAGCTGCTATCAAGAGGTCCAGCATGGCGAGCCTCCTCTTGCGAACTGTAAATAAATCAATAAATCATTCATTTTCAAAAATCCTAAAGAATTGAAATATTCTGGGTCGAAGAAATGTTTAATGTTCCCGTTAAAGTAGAAGCACGAACTCACTTCCAACATCGACGTCATCCTTCTGCTGGTTCTGCTCGTCGGTGAAGCCTGTTAAATATTTGTCGTTTGTCTTCTCGTGATACGAGAACCTTTCTTTGATAATCTGCGAAACACCGTAGAAATGGAATCATAAAGCAAAGCGTTGAATGGAAAGCTTGTTTCTCAAATAAATTCGACTTTACCCCCATGGTGAATCCGTGCAACGTTCGAAGCAACTTGCTTTGATGCCATCCTGGCGGTAACGTGAAGAAGAGCCAGTCCTGATAAAGCCATGGACGGACCATTCTACAAAGATAATAACGAATTTTGCGTACTGTGGGTTCTTGGACAAATGAATATTTATCAAGAGCAGAAGAAATATTGAGTCGAATAGCGACGCGTGTTCGAGCGAAAATGTGGTGGCACACTCACACATCGCTAGACAGTACTATAACAACTGTGAAGTCAATATCCGCTTCTCGTCAGTTACTTATCTGTAGACTGCATATCTTTATGCAAAGTTAAATTGTCCGAGTGAATTTTACGAAACAGAGGTTAAATAAACATGATTTTTACAAGTCGAAAATCACATCCGTTGTCTTCTTATCTGTCATTGTGTACACATTTTTTTTATAAATAGTAACGTTACTATAAATTATTTAAAAATGTCAATTATCTTAGTATTTTCAATATTAAACTTTCATTACCTCTCTACGAGACTGTGACCCATGTCGTATACTGCTTTCCGATATTTCTCTTGATGTGTTCCCTTGTCTTTCAATGAGGTTCCCATCGCGGTGTCTAAAAATCATCGAACAATTTATTAACGCCAACAGCAATTGTCAAAACGAAGTTATTGGTAACCAACAATTTTTCTGAATAAATACCAAATAATAAGTACCAAAAGAAAGCATAGAAATTTTCTTCTGCATTGCAATCTTAAATGAAACTATTGGATGACGTTACCGAGGGTGACTTTTTACTTTGTAGTAATTAAAAAGGCATGTAGCATGGATTTTTCGAAATTATGCAATAATCAGTGGTCGATAATGTGTCAATAAACTTCGCGAGACAACGATGTGTAAATACTGCAATTTACGAAGATTACCGCATATCACGTTTAACGTGTGCTCGCTAATTAGGGGCAATAAGTCCTTAATGATCGGGCCGCCTTCGTTCTTCAGCGTTGCGTTCATCCGTTCAGATTCCTCGATGAAGACATCGACGAATTGTTGTAACACGTTGAAATGGAAAGCCGGCGTCAATATCTTCCTACGCGTTTGCCACTTACGACCTACGACAAACCGAAAACCGCGATAAATAAACGATAAACCATAATAAATTTGATGTATCGGTAAAAGTTCCAGGATACGATACTCCCGCACCATTCTATTTATGTCTGGTTTCTTCTTGAGATTACTTATATTGTTCTCGTACAATGTCATACTGTTCACAATTCGATATGAATAAAATGCTATCTATTCGAAGCAGTCTGAATAAATTGGAATAAAGAATGATAGAAGATTAATGGAACCTGGATTCTTTTATTTGCGAATTATCGGAGAGGTGAATCTATCGAAACGGTTTTAAATGAAAATGAAAAGAGTACGTTACCTGCACTGGTGAGTAGCCCAGTCTTGAACCACGGCATCAAAAGATCGTAGAGCTCGCTTTTCTGAGTGGATTTTGGATTTCCGAGGATCACCTAAACGTGGATAATTTCACAATCATGAGATACATGTTTTGAGTGGTTTACAGCAACGAATATAAGATTTTTCAACAAAAATTATGGCAGTAGCAACAAAACGAATTATTCAATCCGATCTTTTTGGGGTCAAGATCAACGATAGATAGAAGGCCCAATAACTGGGTTGTCACGAAATCTGAGAAGTCAGCGTGTCAAGGTGAACACGGTTATGAACATGGTACTAGGGTAACTGCACCAGTAAATGAACGATTTTTTGTGATTAAAGAGTTAAATAAATAGGAGAATATTGTTCAGTAATTTTCTTCATTCATTGGACCATCATTGTTCGATTACTAAAATGTAGTGTTGATTGACTGGTATTTTTTATATTTTTTATTTAACGTTTAATAAAGAAAAATAATAATAATTTCATTTGGCATATTATATGAGATTCCTTTAATTCACATATTTTCTTTTAAATAAAATATCTTCCTGAGCAATTTCTTAAATGTTCATTCACTGGTGCAGTTACCCTACGATGCTTATTGTACAATTTAACTCGGAACATATTCGAGATTGCAATGTTTTTCTGATGTCTTTTCTAATTCACGATTTTCATTGATCAATTTCGTGTGCAACGAGAGATCGTTCGATTACCTCGATGTCTCTCGGATGACGGATATTAAGGAACGGCACCGTGAACCCCCACAATCTGTAAATCGGATAATACTGATCGCTCAAATTCCGCAAAAGCGTCCAAAGATCCGCTGCAATAATAGAACCAATGGAACGATTTAGTACGGAACCATTCTTATCGACGCAAACTAAATTATTTAAAGCGAAACTACATTAATATTGATGCTGATCGAAAATTGAATTTTAATTCAGATTTAAATATAATAATTCAAAGTTGAATTTCGATTTAAATTGGCTTGCTGAGAATTGAATTTAGATTTGAATAGAATAAAAAATTGTTTGATCCCCGATCTGGTTATTACACATTAATAGTTTTTATTAAACGAGATGTGTCTTACTCGAAGAAACTTGGAAGTTGTACATGTTCCCGAGCAGCGGTAGCGCCTGCGGTCCTGGTATGGCATTGATCAACCTGCCGAATTTGCCGAAGTGCACGATGGCAAAGTGCACGATCATTCCGAAGAAGAAGAAAGCGAGTATCGCGAAAATCATCTTGGCGGGCTTGTGTCAACTGTTCTTCAATGAATTCCTCTAATAAACTAGTCACGCGTTCACGCGACTCGTAAATCTCTCACCATCGATGCACTTAAACCTGAAATAAACTTGCTGGAAATAAAACGAAACTCATTACAATTACTCGCCTATATCTACACCAATATTGTCTCGTTTGTTCGCGAACTGTCAAGCCGGAAGAGATAATAAGAATCTAATCTTCTGTTATGACTGAGTGAGCGAAAAATGAATCAGCGTGTTCGAACAGATAACTTTATTCATCTCAGCGCGGCACGCAGTTACCTCGACGAAACACAGCCGATTAACTTTTGAAAAAGCGTATATTTGAACATTTATGTCAGCGATTGCCATTAGGAATCCGCTTTTCATTATTACTTAGAAACGTCTCTAAAAGGAAATGGTTCTCGCGAAGCGACGCTCGTTATGTTGACATTACCAATAAATACTGTATACATTATAATTTAAATAATCGTATTCAATTCGTCGTTAAATACGTGTATAACTGTGTATTCTTGTTTAAACACTATATTTCCAACTATCGGTGACAGATCACCTTTTGCAAGGTACTCCGACGAGATGAGACCATGTCTATCCATAATATGATTTGTTGACATTGTCACCTTAACCAATAGTAAAATTACGTGAACGTCTAGCAACCAGTCAAACCGGAATTCCTTTCAGATCTATGCGGATAGCGTAATCCGTTTGTTCAAATGCAGCGTGCGACTGATAGACGCGACTAAACGTAAACACGTGGGAACAACAACGATAACGATATCCTCCACCATCATTTTATTTCATTCATAAATAGTTAAAAGTTGATCCGATTTATCGAATGGCGACGAGGATGTTCACAATAATTATATTGTGAATACACATAACAATAATTTGTGGACTATGCATTTATGGCGAAAATGGATAAGCAGAAGATTTAAAGGAGTGGACATATTAGAAAGATTGAAAGAGATCAGCGTATTGGTTTCAGGTGAATCGGATGATTAATGGAAGAAAGAAATTTTTATTTCGCTCCTGTGTCGTGCAATTAATGAAGACATTTTTTACTGTGCATAATGATCAGATTCTATGCGAATTGGAATTTAGAGTTCACAATATCTCTTCAGAGAAATGTTGGAACACGGATGAATTAAGGCTGTGTTGAAACACAGATGAAATACGATGAATTGGAAGAAGTCGAGGAAAGCGTGGGAAAATCGAGCGAAGAACACGGTATACGCTTTTCACCTAACAGCCAACGACAATGATCGATCACTCACTCTATTAAGCAACGCAGGTCGTGAACGCAATCGATTGGAATCCTATGTTCCTTAAATGCACTTTCGCGAATGAGACCCGCACATTTGACTCGAAACGATGGAGCGTGTCGATGATAATAGCGCATGACTGCCATACCGTGGATGATAAATACTTGATACAGGTTAGCCAGGCATCCCCACTACGATCCAACCGAATAAAATGAATCGATCGGAGATCATCGGAATCATGAAATCGGCCTCCCACTTTTCTCGAATTTCGTTTTGCGACATCGCGTAATCGCGTTCAGGACAATCAAAAATAATGTTTGTTTATTGCACGGACGCGCAAATCATTAAACGATAAGGAATTGTTTCGTATCCGATACTCTAAATCGCCACTTTAAACTTTAAACGTGCACTGTAATTTATCTGCTTCCACTTGGATAAGCTTGTATTCAGATGGCAATTGATTAAAAACAATTTTGGAATGCATCTAAAAATAAAATATATACAATATAGCGTTTCACAGACACGTGAATTTAACCAAGTGTGAAAGATCATTTTATTGAACCCGTCTAATGCACAATCCGAAGTTGATAAGAAATCTTATCGAAATCAGATAAGATTACCATCCATATGCCTTCATACGTTACATCAGATCTAACAAACTACTAACTTTGCTGCTCTTCAATTATAAACTTATAACCGAAGACTAAGTTTATCTTCATTCGCAAGCAAATTTTTCATATTCGTAGAAATACATTTATAGGTAAAGATGAAGAAGAAAATGCGCGAACATGCTTTTATCGATCTTCAATTAAAATATTGATATGAACGATGACTGATTGTGGGTGTAAATAAATTTATAAAATCTACTGCTGGATAAGATAATGTTAATCCGAAGTTCGATCAAGATTTACAACGGTGTTAACACATTTTTCAGTTGAATAATATTTATTTAGCTGAATTTCAAAAATTCAAGATTGACAATCCTTCTAACAGATTTTTTTACTAATTTAATGCGTAAATCGTCAGTCGTATAGTCTGATAATTTTTCTCCTTTAAGTTTGTATCGCGTAGATAGTTGCGCGTTATCGGAGAATTGGAATTTAGCAAAGAGTAAATATATCCAGTCAATTGATATTTTAAAACGCTTACTAATTTTTATGTTTTGCAATCTATGACTCGCGTGCAAAGCATATTTATTTACAATAAGTGGATCTCGCGTGACGTTATTTTTATAACAAAATAGTATGTAGACATTAGGAATAGATACAGTGAAAATTAAACAATTCAATCTACACGCGACTCTGCTCTTCTACTTTATGGTGTCGTGCCGTCGGCGTCGTGCGTATACTAAAGAAGAAAACGATGAGACGAGAAAGCGAAACTATAAGACATAGTATATGATACATACCCAGATATGATTTTAATTTTTCGAAAAAATAATTTTTAAAAGAGATGGTCTTATCGGCTACCGCACTCTCGAAGCGTTACTCTGCTTCTGATGCTCATATCGTTATTTACGCAGTTGTTAAGGCGATTGAAAAAAAACGGTTCCAGAAAAAAAACTATCGTTTAGCCTGGAAATTTCGAAGCTTATCTACTCTGTTCCGTTTTGCTAATGCATACGCAACATTGTTCGGTGACCACGATCACCTTTAGGCAACAAGAAGCGGTCACCAATGGGTGAGTATAGTCACCTCAGCGAATAGTTTGACGTTTGGCGACCATAGTCACATTTAATAACGAAGGGGTTAATTATTAGGTCGGTGCATATCAAGCGTTAGAGTTTTTAGTGGCAATTGATATTCCCCTGAACTTTGCACGGATATCATTCGGTAAAACGACATTATCTTCGTTCACTTTGCAAGTCCACTTTTCTATTTGAATCTATTAGAGATCGGTATCGATCAAGGGGTTTCCCTACTTTAATGCTGTGACTGCAACGCAATCTTTCAGATGAAGGTATCGAACACTAGAATTCCAAACTGGATGGAATGGAACTATCAATATGTTATTTGCTAGCAGTAATCCATTTGACGAATGCCTTTACCATTGTAGCTCTGAAGAAAATTAATGTAACCTGAAAGTGCAAGACATAATGTTGACAAAACAATGGCAGCATTGCGGAAGAATACATTTTATTGATAAATCTCGAAACACCTGATAATTCCTCGTGCTTCGTTAGGAATTAAATAATCTGCGTGACAGTGAAGCAGCAACAGTGATACCCGAAATCTTTGCTTACTTTTATAAAGAAATACTTTACCTTTCTTCACTCCTCTAATTAAAGCAATGGTCAGGTATTTATCAGTCAGTGGTCACTGATCAATCACTGGTCAGTCAGTAGTCACTGGTAGTCACTGACCAGTCGCTGGTCACTAACCAGTCGCTGGTTAGGTTATGTAGGTTCTGATCGAGGCTAAAAATTAGACTAGAGAGCAGCACTGTACGGGGAATAACAAAACACCAGAAGTGAGTTCGTACTACCACAGACGAGATATATCTGTCAATAACAGATATAGATATTTTTTTAAAAGGTTCATTAATACTTTGAATTTATATTGTATTATTATCAAAGAATAAACAGTAATTTGTGAGGGACGAGACGTATAGACGTAGGCATAGACTATAGTCCGCAATCTAGACGTAACCACTAATACAAAATTTCAGTCGACTAAAAACTATCGACTAAATATTCGATAGTATGCAGCAACTAAATAGCACTGATATGTATACTATGGATAGGAGATCCTTGAAACAAATTCAAAATCGCCATTGCTGGTATTGGCATGATGCGCCGCTATCGAAAACCAATGGTACTATGTACTTCCCTTCGCCCCGCGATCACCCGTGAAGCTCAGCGCTTTGCCTCACTTCGCCACGCGCAGACGCACCACTGAAATAATATCAGTGCGCCGACGCGACACGAATGTTCAAATTAACTTTTTGCAAACTTCAAACTTCATATGATTGTACTACATTATGTACATAATATATAATAATACATTATATCCGTAAAACTGTAAGGAAAAATGCCGCATGTATCACAATTTCAAACAATTTGAATTTTTGCATTATTTGAGCTTTAGAGTATGGGCTTTATGTATTTACCAGAAACATGATCGTGAGAACAAATTCGAAAGGCTAAAAGAAATAATGCAATTTATGCGATGTCCTATGTCAAGGAATTAATGATGAAAGCTTTAATCGGCAATATCTCGAAAGTGAAAGTATGTGTAAGTATGCAAAAGAATATCACACTATTCTTCTGGTCTCTTATCACAGGCGAGGTACCTCGACGGCGTTCTTATAAACCATATTTTTCAAATTTCGCGCCATTTACTGTAGTACATTTGGTTTTCGATGGGGGCGGTGGCGTCTAAAGTCCTTCTTCAATTTATTTCAATCGCTGTACGGCTGGCTTATGGCAATACCGTATCCATAGTATACATATCAGTGCTAAATAGTAATTAGTCGATAGTTGAATTTAATCGATGGTGCCCATACTGAAGCATATATATGTTGCAAACTAGACTTTATTGTCTACGTTATATGTGTAGATTTTTCCCGAACTTCCAATTCGATATTGGACGAAAAAAGAGATCATTGAGAACACGATTAAACGTTGCAATTGATCGCAGTTATGCTCAGTCATGCTGCTGGTACTAGTCTAAGATTACAAGATTGTTCGCAATATTTTTCCGCGATGACTGTATAAATGTTGTATCCATCCATTTTTAGGTTAAACGTAACGTAAATATCACGTAAAAAGTACAACTTGGTGGCTACATAGTGGATAAACATTGTTGTTATTACGAGAGTAAAAACAGCTGGTATCGTAGAGTGAACGTTTGTCATTGACAAACTACAGTATAAATGCTACATAGGAAAAGTTAATTGTAAGTAATAATGGATGTAAGCCTATTGTTTAAAGCCAGCGTGAAGACGGTAAGTCTTCGTAATAACGATCCGGACATTGTAACTAATATTCCAAAGGCGAAGAAAACGAGAAGTAAAAGTTCCTTTTTCCTGAAAGCTCATGCGGTTGTTATACAGATTTCGAAGTTACGTCAATTTTTATTAGAAAATCGCAAAGCGTACCTGAACTTCTCAAACTACTTATCTTATTTGCCGAGTATGTCCGACGCGGATAGAGACAAAATAGATATCGGAGCACAAAAAATAATGAGCAAGTGTTCGCAGCTGATCAAGGAATTGAAAAGGGAGGTAGCAGACTCTGTGGTATCTCCTCAGAATTTGGAGCACAGAGAAATAATGTTGCTCTTGATTGAGGATTACTTGAAAAACGTGTGCAAGATTTATTCTGAACAGAAAGCGATACGTGTTAAGAGGACGATGGAAATAAGGAAAATGGCTAAGTTAGAATTGGAAACGAGTCCTGGGAAACGGTTGGAACTGGAAGGGAGAAAAAGATCGAGTTCGATCGCTAACGAAAAGTTAGAAGAGAAAGAAGGTAAACACAGTGGTTCCAACGATTCTAGTCCTTTGAAGATCCAAGAGATAAATGGAGATGTTAATTCTTTGATCTACGAAGAGGAGTTGTCGCCCGAAGATGTCCAAGTATTCGAGGCAGAAAACGAGCAGCTGTACAATGAACTCAATACGATAACAGAGGAAGTGAAGCAAATAGAAAGCAAAGTGGTGCACATCGCCGAACTCCAAGAAATATTTACAGAAAAGGTATTGGACCAAGATAAAGATTTGGACCGATTGATGACAACAGTCGTTGGATCTACAGAGAATGTCAGAGAAGCCAACGAACAGATCAGACAAGCTATTCAACGGAACGCAGGACTTCGAGTGTGGATTCTGTTCTTTCTACTAGTCATGTCGTTCTCTCTATTATTTCTCGACTGGTACAACCCATAAAATGGAGAAATGTTTTAGTAATTTTATTAAATTGTTTTGTACATACACTCCAAGAATGCTGTACATTATTTCGGATGTTGATATACACATAAATCATTCCTTCCCTAACTTTCGAAACGACAGGAAATCCAAGGTTTTGCCAAAATATGTCACTGTATTTTATCCCCAAAACATTTTACATAATTGCTACATCTTACGTAATAAAATTTTCAATATATGTATATATGTATTTACTTATATACACACATTCGCACATGTTGCAAACACTTTTGTCGTTTCATCGGTATTTGGTTTTAACAGGAAAACATATTTGTAAACAAATCACGGGGGAATATTGTTAATGTTTCTAAGATAACATTCTCCGGTATCTTGCTCGATTTAAAAAAGATATTAATCCTATTTTATAACTCGGTATTTATGTATTTCTATGTATAGGCATCTTACTTGATATTTCTTTCTCATTCTCACTGAACATATACCCACTGTGTTTATGTATATGTATTTATATATATATATAATTATATTGTTTTACATATATATATATATAATTATATATAAAAAATATGCAATGAATAGTTGGAGGAATTTTCTTTTATAAATGGATATATATTCAGCACACATATTGAACGCAATACGAATAGATTTAAGAACCTGCTCGTAGAATTCCAAGTAAAAAATATTTACAGGATGTGTGCCACTCGCTATCAAATTTGATATTATAGAGGTCTGTGTTTTTTTTCTATGTAGTCGTTTGATTAAAGAATAGTAAAACTGTCGACTAAACGCTCGTAAGTTTCGATTACCATATGAATCGAAAAGATCTCGCCTAGTATCTGTTGTGATCGGTTACAATTTCATTCAGAATATCTAGAGGACATTTTTGTATGCTCCGTACAATATTGTTTCGACACAAACACTGGTTTTCTATTACAGTTATAGGCTCGGCTTATCTCATCGGATATTTGCCATTAGAATGTAACAATTGCCGAACAAGTAAATATATTATTTGAACAGTACGAATGTTCCACATAAAACATGAAAAGATAGACAGAAAGCACAAGGTACCGTGTTATCTACAATTATCAATGTAAATAAGAGAAATCATTGTTTATACTACTGCTCCGTTCAATTGCATCTGTACGAGGATAGTTGCTAAAAAAAATTCAGTTGACTCTACAATACAATTTAGGTACCATCGTATTCGACAAGTAGTGTGAAACCGGAAATATGCACAGAAACGTATCTACCTACAATTAAAAAAACAATGACAATTAATTGACACAGGTAAACGTGGTGATTAGGAATCATGAGTCCTTCTCTTCTCTAAAATTACCATTATAGTTCATTATAAAAATGATTTTCGATTCCCCGATTTCGAATTCGATTTATACAAAATGTTACAAAACTCTAACGCCTATAACTCTATCGTATGATAAGCGACATTGTTGGCTTCTGCATATCGAGTCATAGTAAGAGAAACCTTCGTATATCTGGATATATCCATATACTCGTATATGTATGTATAGTACACAATATTATCGTATAAAATATGCTTCGATATTTCAGTCACGAATATTAACTTTACAAAGGTTTCGTTTGTTAAAAACATACTTGACTGTTAAGAAAAAAAAAGAAACGAACACTCACGAAAAGAATGGATTTCCAATATTATCGGCAAGTATCAAAGCGAAGCAATACTTAAAAGTAAAGTACCAGTGTTACTTTGTAATCCATAACTGTTTAAACAAATAATTACCGAGTAATACAATGAAAGTAAAGTTTTGATAATGCGTATATATATAATATAATAATATGCAAAGACGGATTTTGTTCTCGTCCGTCTGCAAAACTAAAAAGTATATTTTTGACAATTAAATGTACCTACTTCTGTGTGTAATTGTATTTGTAACGACGTTGCACGTCGTATCGACAGAATTTCCCTTCTATTAAACATTGAACCACCCATGTGGTGGAAAGCAATGGTATTTCTAGTTCGCTGGCTTTCCCCGTCACCCACGACGGACACGATCTGTTTGTAAGAACTACTGTTCCTTCCCCGAAGCCTTCCATTGTATCTGAAATGATAAAATGATTCGTATCGTTACATGGTATTCCTCTTGTTGCACAGCCAACTATTCTGTATCCGATATTTATTATACGAAATACAATATAATATGAGTATGTTAAAGTGTGTGGAAACAGTTATGCTCCTTACTGTACAGTTGAATATCGTGATTATGTTATGAAGAGAGGAGGGTGAACTGCGAGGAGTTCCATACCTGGTTTATCCGCTAATAAAACAACAGCACCGGCGTTCTCGCAAATTTTCCGCCAAAATGTGATAAACAATTTATCAGACTCTGTGTTTGGAATTATCACGACTACCTCCGTCAATGGTTTATTGCCGGATCTTTGAAACATTTCGACGTAAGATTTCTTATCCAAACTCCATCCTGCAGGCAATTCATCCTCGGCTGGATTTACGATTTTTCCCTATCGGAGAAGATGTGCGATGTTATATATATGTGTGTGTACGCATGTAAGTGCATGTATAATTGTATAACAGATGATTGCATAAGTCAGAACATAGAACATGTACGAATATAATTCCAATCGCAGAAAAGAATGAAAATCTTTATGAAAATCAGGCACAAAGTTATGCAATCGTCTAATATATTTGGACAACAGGTGAAATAGAATGTTGTGGGAGTGTTGATGTCTGGAGAAATGTTTACTTGCCTCTTGACAACATCTTATGATCCAGTTGTGATTGTAGGCGGGTATACCGACGGAAAGACACAACAGAGTCTTCGCGGTTGTGTTTGGCACGTTTGTTATTAGTTTTGTACTTTTGTATTCGTCTTCAGGGATATCATTGAAGTCGGTGTAAACTTTCCCGTTACCGGCTGATATCTGCGCGATCAATCTGTCCCTGACGAAAGGCTTTTTCGACCATTCCTCTTCGTTTTCTGTTCCCGGATCCGAACTGCAATCTTTCAGGTCGGATTGATATCGATCGAGGGTTTCCAAGGGTGCGCAGGTTAAAATGAAGGACATGCCTTTGAACAGATTCGAATCTTTGCTCGGTATCGGTCCGAAAGTAGCGATAGTCTGTTCATCGTCGACTTTCTTTTTACTCCGCGGCTTGCTTTTGATGCGACTCTGCGGTCCTTTCACGATCTGTTCGTGAGGAGTTCCGATGATCTCCGGCTGTACACCTATGGACGAGATCTCGTCTTTGACCGACGCGTTCGAGTCACTGGAAACACCGTCGCTCTCGGAGGCCGGTTTCTTATCCTTCGTAACCGTGGACGCTATGCCCGACACAGACGGTTCTGCTATGTTCTTTCCAGCTGTGCCCGGAGTGTGAGAGTGCGACGACTTCGACTTGGGCGTTGAGAAAACCGGAGTCCCAATTCTTCTGGAACGCCTTTTACCGTCAATCATATTGTCCAAAGATACCTGACCCAAATGCTTCGGTGTAAGTAGAACACTCTTGGTATCTGTGGTCAGTTCTTCCTTCAGCACTTGAGCTTGATCGGAGGACAAAAAGATATCCTTCACTTGAACTTTCAGTTTCTCTCCTTCATCCGTTTCCACGGTATAATATACTTCGTTATTTACAGTGTTCACGTCTACGATTATACCGCAAGATCCATAGTCATCGTTGCTGGTGGTGGCATAGACGGACAAACCCTCTTTCAAAACTTTTGGTATCATTATGATAAAGTCCTCGATAAGTAATTTATTCTTGCCATCGTAGAAGTTTACTTTATACTTTGTTTTCACTTTGTCGATAACTGTGCCAGGATAATAATTATTGTCGGACCATTTGGCGAACACGGTTTTCCTGATCAGATCGTCCACTACTGTCGACGAGATCGGCGGAGATTTCGACGACGATGACGCTGTGTGTGTGTCTGGTACGGTAGCTGAAGCGGACTGCTCCGTGTGCTCTGTTTTACTTTTCTTCTTACTCGGTGTGTCGACGGTCTCCGCGGGACTATTATAAGTCTTCATCGAAATCTTGTTCAGTCCGTTCGACTGACCATCCAATTTGGCGTTCTTACTTCGTGGCCTTTTCACCGTTTTACCCTTCTTCGAGGATCTTGGTGTTTGCAGTTCAGCTACTTCCCGCGGGGCTTCCGGGGTAGAGGATCGAATCTTCTGCAACTGATCGTCTATCCTTTCGTGGCTGACGTTGTACGTGTCGGCGCCGGCGAGGAATTCGGCGTTTACGAAATTCAAAACGGTCGTCGTAAGGAGACGACTGTTTTGCCACTCTTTGCTGAGTCGCTCGTATGCCTCGTCCACACTTTGCTTATCGTTAAACGAATGCATGTCGGGCATATGTTTTTTCGCATGTTTCGCTGGTGCTCTTGGCAAAGAGAAATGCGTGCCGTCTCGTGCCGCGAGCTTGGCTGCCAACGACGCGGCGCTCGACACAGAACTTATAGAACTGATGGTCGATGCAAACGACAGTCTAGTATTCAACGGATACAACTGTGGATTGCTGTTTATAGATCCTGGGGACGCATCCTTGTTATCAGAAATATCTGCTAGAGAAGCAGAGGTGTCGTTGTTTTTCTGTCGTATCAAGGTGGGCTCACAAACGGATTCGCATTGTACACCGGTGATCTCTTTGCTCAGAAACTCCTTTGTGCCTTCGTCGACTTGCAACAAACACTTCATTCGAACGTATATACCTATTTCTTTTTCCACTTGTAAAGACTTTACTGTGGAGTTATTACTGTGAGTCGAGTTTGATTTGGTTTTCTCATCCATTATAAAAACGTCGGGTTCGTTGTCGCTTACGCTCAGTAATAGATCGCCCTGATCCGAGTCTTTCAACGAAGCAATTGCTTTAGTTTGTTTATTCGTACTCTGTACAGATGCGCTGATATTGGTGTCCAATTTGTCTGTTACCAGTACGACTGGTATGTCGTTGAACGTGTCCGATTGCAAACTTGCTGTACTGTCTGTATCGCATCTTTTTGACTCGGTGCTTCCGTTAACGAGTTTGTTGCTGCTAGACTTGATCGAATCCAGCGACGACGCCTCTTTGCCAGTTCCCGCCGACTTGTAACTGAATTCGCTACTGCTTTTACTGTCGTAGCAACTTTTGTACACCGTTTCAGCCTTCGTATCATCCAACAAATTCTTGCTATCTGTTTTCGCATCAGAATCTTCTTGCGAGGAGTCGAGTACTATCTTCTCTCCATCCTCGTCGATTTCTACCAATTCCCTAGACTTCGGTTTAATCTCTTGAACCATGGTCCTATCGTATATAAGTTCCACGCTCATCCTGGATTTGATCGCGTTACTCGAGACTACGTTTGAACAAGATTCATTCGTCGAATTCTCAGAATTCAATATTTCTTCTGTTTCGTTGGTCTTCTCGATTGGACTGGCGTGTTTTGTCTGATCGATACAATATTCTTTCTCATCTGTCTTCTCTACAGTCTTCTCTACTTTCGTATTTTCTACGTTCACATCTGAATCCTTGGGTTGGATTGGATTCGAATCCATTGTATCTCTAGTATTCTCATCTAATGTTACTTTCTCTATCGTAATTGCTTTGGAAGATGATATATCGTCTTCTTCCAGGGCCGATTTATTTGTTTCATTCTCGTCGCAAAATTTCTCTACTTTTTCTACTTTCTCGGTTTCACTGTTTGTACAAAATTCGCTTGACACCAATTCGTCATTACAGTTATCAGTTTTATCTATTTCTTTTACTTGCGATTCCAGTGGAGTTGTAGGATCCTTGGTCGGCTCTTCGTCGTTCGTGGGTACTATAGTACTTTCCGAAATCTCGTCTTCAGTTTCAATATCTTGAGTTTCCGCGATTATCAAATTAGTATCGACGCAATTTTCCGAAAAGTCTTGTTGAGAGTCGTCGGTCTTGATAAATTGACTCCCCACGACCTCCTCCTCCTCCTCGTCACGTGCTCCTTCTTCCTGACGCATCGATACATCCTCGTTTGAGACAGTTCTTAAAATCTTGTTGGGCGGTTCGTCAAAAGAGCCTGCTTTTCGTTTGAGACTGGTCACTCCTGTACCGCTATAAATCTGTATCTTTGGCGGAGAATGATCTTGCGGCGGAGTACACTGTATAATCTCCTCCTCTTCGTCCTTGTCTTCGTCATGAAAGAGTTTCTCCTTTTCGCACGAGACATTATTGTCGATCCTTGGTTTCTCTTTCGTTACCTCGAGCGTGTGTACATTTTCTACATCTTTCTTCTCCAAGGTTTTATCTTCATCGGAATTGGTCACCTTATGTTCCGCTGTTGCGTCCGTTGAACCATCTACGCTACCAGTTGATGTGCAATGCTCTTTTTCTCTAGGCTTTTCTTCCTTATCCGAGGAAGCATCGTCGTCAAAGTCCACCAGATGAAAGTCTTGACTTTCGTTCAAGCTGACTGCGCTATTCTCCATCCTATTACATTGTACCGAATTCCCCGAATCAATGTTATTACTTTCTATCGTACAGTTCTCTTTCTTCTCCGTTTCCGACATTGTTATAAATTTCTCAATGAAACGCTAAAAACAAAAATATGTAAGTGAAGATTGTTCAACTCACGATTTCTCGCAATTCTTCCAAATTCGAATACTCTTGATAGAAAAAAACCGATCGGTGGAAAATAACTAATTTGAAACACCTCGCGTTAAGGTATTGCTCGATAATTGGAACCGAAATTCAAGGACACCCTATATAAAGATGCAGTGTTTACAACGAGTCTGGAAGGTTACGGCGGGAACGTCATGTGATCGTGACAATTCAGTAAAAATCACGTATCAGGAAGACTAAAACCTACCAAAATCGATCACATACAGGGCAAGCAGGTTTCTCGATCGAATTATTTTCGCCAGTTTATCTTTCTATTAGATTTGCCGCCGGGGACCAATTCGTTCGCCGGCCGTCGAGAGAGCGGGAGCTCATATATTTCTTGTACTCACAACCGTTTCGTCTTTCCCTTTTCACCTTTTTCCGCCAATCGATCTTCGTTGTACTACCTTTCTCGTTACTGATCGCAGGGTTTGCGTTAATGAACCGATCTCCCATAGAAAATCCAACGAGAACGCCACTTTTTACTTGGAAAAGAACACAGGCCACAAAACGCCATCGCTACTTTCCCGTAATCATAGATTATGTAATTCTAGATCGTCGGAGTTTCTGCGTGCAAACCAGTGCAAACTTTGTTCCTCGTTCCTCGACCAATCACGAATCGTCTTGAGAATCGGCATTCGGTTATTAGCAGTTACATATTAGCTTGCATCTTACGAAACCGATAACGCGTATAACGGAAATTATCAAACTTGGCAATTCTTAGGAATTCTTTTCTTTCTTTCTTTTATCCTTCGTATTACGAAAAAACGTGGCCACACGTTCTTTCGTACCTTACTTTCAATAAAGTTGTATTGCGAGGAAATAAATACAGATTTCATATTATCAATATTAAAATCCTACATTAAAATTTAACCACATTTAGCCATATTTGAAATAATACGAGTAAAAATGGATGAGTAATAAAATCAAATATATGTTACAGTTACAGTTATATTTATACAGAATGAGATGTCGATTGACGATTCCCCTTTCCCCTCTAGGTACACTTTAGCTTCGTGGTACTGTACTGTAGCATTTTGTCCATATCCGTTATCTGGTAGATAAAGTGATCTTTGAACACGACACGTTATCTGAAGTCGGTCAAATAATGAACTTACACCATTTTGAATTATCTCCAGATAATTTTGCCGCGTCTATATCTACAAGATTTCTCGCGCATGCGCGTCCAAACCAGTAACGTACCTAGATGACAAGAGAGTGGAGCCCTGGGGCCAGTCATATCTGCGGGAAAATAGATATTTTACGGGAAATGTTCAAGGTACCCCATTTCATTGAGAATTTTCCTTAACAGATTTTTAAATTGCCGCGCATGCTCGAGAAATCTTGCACAATATCTCACCGCTGATGCTAATAAAAGTGGCAGCACAAAAAGACCCCGGGGCGCGAACACTCTCGTTTCCTCCCTGCTATTAGCTGTGGCGGAAATTCGATAATTGGAGAAAAGATTTGAACTTCACAAACTATCATAAGTAGAAACGAAGCCGTAGTAAAACAATGGCCGATCGCGACAAAGATATCGTTATAGAAATCAAAACGTTGAACGTCGAGTTGAAAAAGAAACTGGAAGCGGTATCGAAACAAAGAGGTAGCTATACGTGACCAATTCTTTCCGTTGTTTCACAGTGAAATGGAAGTGTTCGAAGTAACGTTTTATTCGCCTCGTTTTCCTTTCAGTCGAATGCGCCGAATTGCAGTTGGAAATTTTGAAACTGTACACTCCGACGATGCTCAAGATCGTGGAATCGTTGGAGCAACTGGTCGCGCGAGAGATGAATACGTACGCGACGAACGAACAATCATGATCGCGTGTTTTCGAAACGGCAAATTTCTTCTGCGTTCGAAAACATGAAAATTAGCGCCCATCGCGAACTTGATAAATCAAACGAAATTTATAGACACTTATATTGAAATATATTTGTATTATGCCCGAATACAGCTCCGACATAGACTGTATCCACAGTTTTGTAACCTAAGGACAGACAATAGTATTTATACACATATACGCTCTCCTTATCCAATCGAAATGGAAATACATGCTATATGTTGATATCGCTTTGTATCTTTCACTCTTCACCCAATTCGTTTCGATATACGTGCACGCAAGCTGCGTTCCGGCAATCTGTCGTTCTTTGATAATGGAGAGAACGAAAACGTACGACCTACACACGTGATCAACATTACCGTAGACGGAGAAACGAATCGTCGTTAAAAATGCATTATTTATTCCGTGAATACAAGGAGATTGTTGCAAGTTCGCCCAGACCGATTCAATTTTGCTTTCTGTTTATTTAGTTCGCGAGATTACCCATCGGAACATTGGCTAAACTTTCTTGTTCACTTATTTTCATACAGGACGTCCGATTGTACGCGATAGACGGATGAAAATGTACATACATATATGTATAATAACAAATCGTTCGAGAGAGGGAGAGAGAGAGAGAGAGAAATGTTAAACAAAAGCTCGGGGAGTCTAATGGAAGATTATAATAAGATCTTTTGTAATCAGTCGATTATTATTGTCGCATACCGTTTACCGTTATCTGTTAGACGAACAGAAAGAACAGAAACACATGGAAGAAAACAAGATGCACACCGTTCGCTATTGGAATAATCTCTTTGGCTCTCATTTTAATCCGCATTTCATGGAACAATGTTTTCACGGAATAGAATCGTTTTGGATATCGACGAAACTGTAATCGCGGATATCGTTTCTCATTGGTCTCGTAACGATACCGCTGTGTGTTCTCGAATCTAACTCTTAACTAACAAAAAAACTAAACTGTTTGCTGCGTCGAACACGAGACGCAGAGCGAAACGAGAAAGAGAAAATGAAGAATGCCGACTAGAGAGAACGAAGAACTAAATCAGAGATTCGAAGTCACAGTTTCGCGAGGAAGCCACGTTCGTTTGTCGATAGAGGATGTCCAAGCGTGTCACGTGTGCCGGTCGCATACGGCATGCGACATCGCAGCACCGTGTTACGCGTTGTTCGGATTCATGGTCACTATCGGGCGAGACTATACTTTTTCCCCGCGAAGAATACGACTGCTTCGAAGCAACTCATCTTTTGGTTTTTTCGCAGATGATGTTTGTCGCAGATTTCCTTGGCTTTCAGCAAGTGATTCACCAGGCACATCTTCTTCGCGTCATCCTGCGTCTGAAACTTCAACGAACACGGTATCCGATTAATTCGTGTACCCTTGCAGAAGCGATTATGCTTGTTTCTCAGATAACGCCGTTTTTTCGGCGAACGATGCTTACGCAAGTGTGGCACGTCTGCATTGTAACGCACGGTGAATAGAGTATTTGCGAGTCAACTCCATCCAGCATGGACACCACGAATCCGCACCATTCTTGGATCTCTTTCAACTCTCGTCCAACCGGGCAAACTGCCGCGTCCATGTCCCCGTCCCCGTACACGCCATTGTATTTTCGCGATCGATGAAACCGATCCGTCGTGATCGTACCTTCACCTTCGACCATATGATCGTCGTTGCGTTTATCCCTCGGAATTCGGTCATCACTCTCCCAACACTCGGACGTTTGATTGGCTGGAGTGTAAAGCTCGTAGCTGTCCTTTAGTCCGTCCAGCGCTTTCAAACGGCGCTCCAGAATCTCTTCCGCCTGTCGACAATATTAACGTTAGGAAATATTATAGAGCAATAATCATTCAAGAAGAAATCGGACGTATCCGTTGAACGTCACCTTCTCTATACAAGTAGAGCTGCCCCAATGCATGTGTCTCAATACATTCTGGACGATCAAGCTCCTGATCTCCTTCAGCATCGAAAGTATCCGTTCCTGACTGTATTTGTTTATAAGTTTATTCTCCATCCCGTAGTCTCGAGGGTCTCCTTTCGCGCCCTGTGAAACATTACCCTTTTCAAGCCTGCCACTTTGTTGGCTACATTGAATTCGTGTACTGATTTCTGAATTACCTGAACAAATTCACGCAACAACATATTGTAGTAGTCGTCATTCCCCGTTTCCTCGACCGCTGATTGAGAAGCCTTCTTTCTCCTTCGATCGATACCGAAATACTGTGACCAATCGATGCTCTTCTTTCTGACATCGATAGGCTTCGATTTGTCGTCCTTGGCCACGTTATCCTTTTGGCTCTTCATCGACAGATTCGCTTTCGGCGGCTCCGTGGAACTCTCGTGTTTTTGCTGCTTGTGATTGTGGTCGTGATCGTGGTCGTGATCATGGTCGTGGTCGTGATCATGGTCGTGGTCATGATCATGATCGTGTTTATGATCATGATCGTGGTCTTGACAGGATTGCGTGCCGAACAACGATCCCAAGTCTTGAGCGACCTTGAATGCGCCGCGTGCAGCAACATGTTAAAATATTGTACCTTTTCTAAATATGGAAATTTATACTATGCTTATGTTCAGTAGCGCACCCAGGATTTAATCTAGGAGGGGAAGGACGAGTTGAACAAAATTACCTTTTTTTTTAGCAAAAATATCTGTCAACGGTAGCCACACATATTTAGTTATATATAGGGAAAAGTTGTTCTAAATTTTTAATTTTACTGTTTATGATTAATGAATTAATGATCATTGGACTGCGATATGCATAAAGAGCCGCAGTCTCGTGATCATATTCGCGAGGAAAGCTGGTTTGATCAACAAACCTTAGGGTCCGTGAGCTGTTTCTTCGGTGGTAACGACTGAGGACTTCGCTTGGCGACAGGGAAACGTTTAGCAACGTTTCTGTAGTTTCTATAGTCGCGACCAACCGGATACCCTCCGTTCATGGTTTTACGTTCGGCCAACGAAAGGTACAATAAATTCGGATCCAAATCTCGTTCGGTGATCTCGGTGTCGTCAACTTCCGCGTTCTGATCGCGCATCAGCGATTCCTTGTTCAGCAATTCGCCCAAGTACACTAGACCAGTGTTCCTACAAACAATGTACCGTCCTTGAATATTGCGTCCGCTCCGTAAACAATTTCGAATCATCGTAAATTGGAAGGTAGCCACATCATTTCATAAACCAATACTTCTTATTGATTATAAAAAAAGTCAGGTCGTTTGGTACAATTATAAAATAGTTATTCTATTTTAAATGGTGTATGAACGCTTTGTACACCCACTGTATAATAAATACGATAGCGTACCGAGAAGGAAGCAACTGATCGACTGACTCGAAATCTTTGTTACTCCCACGATTGATCATGTATCGATCGTAGAGCATTTCACGATCATTCGTGTATCCTTCCCCGTTTCCATCTCCATTTCCACTTTCGTCCCCGTTTTCTTCCCCGTTTCCGGCCCCGTCCTCGTTTTCGTTCCCGATGCTATACGGCGATTCATTCTGTTGTTCGAGCAACAGTTTCGCCAGCTGTTTATTGCCGATATTGATGCGATCGGAGCTGCCGGTTCGCTTGCGACCGATGCCTCTCTCGCGTTCTCGAAACTGGGAAATGATCGGTTCTTCCTGAAACGAGTATCGTATATTATATGCAGTGCCGCGTAAGATATGGATTATTTTGGATTATTGGTAATGGATTATTGCTAACGACACGAATCGGACCGATCCGGTAACTTTTAATTAATTAATTAGGTAACACGCGTTACGATTCTACAGGCGTACCTGTTGTAGGACGCTCTCCAAATAATCGATCAACGCTCTCTCGCGCATCTTCTCGTTCAGATCTTGGAGACTATTCTCCGCCGTTTCGAGCTGACCAACCCCTGCAAGAATATTAAAAGGTTTACGATTAAAATTTTTCTTGCTATTCAAGGATTCTTTTAAAAAATCCTCCCCATGAATCATAGACTTTCAACAATTATGGAATGACGAAACTATTGACTAATGAGTAACCCTTGTCGCATGCATTATCGAGAAACGAGAAGATGCTTCCCGCACCCTCGCAATTCTCGAAACGAGTCTAACCCCCTTAAACTTAAAACGATCCCGCAACGTTCTTACGAAAAAAAAGGCAACTCGTAAACGACCACCCCACCGTTTGGTAGAAATTCAAGCTGTTCGTTCTCCCCGTCGATTTCCCTTTCAGCTTGTCGTTCTTTATTGATCTTCCGGTCTCGATCCGGGTGGGCACCGTGATAGTTGAAGTCGTAGTTTTGCGGAGAGGTGTCCAAAGATCTTTGTTTCCTAGAAATGGCGTTCAGAGCGCCAGTCAACGACATCGACTCCTGCATGGTCCGATGGGGAACGGGCACGATCGCCGCCACCGCCACCGCCATCCCGGCGGTCAAAATAATTAGGAGCCATTCTCGACGTGGCATTCTACCTGGCTGAGGAAACAGTAAACACAGCCAATTAATTCTCAAATAATCGATCTCATTCAACTCCGCGTCCCTGGCATCCCCGATCAATGGTACTCGTGTTATCTCTTATCGGTCCCGTGCAATCTGCTTCGAGTCGATTAGAATTTCCAATTTAAAAAAAACCATTCTCTGTTCGATAAAATGATAATTTGAATGGACAATGATAAACAAAAATTTCTGCTTCGATCCGTTGATCAAATCAATCGGCAACAAAAATTCCATCGGTCGCAGAACGAATGCGATAATAGAACGACGATCGATCATCGATCACAAACAGGTATAATTCGGAGTTATTTGGAATGCATGACTCGATGCTTGAATGTACACGACGTCGCGAACGAAGTGACGATCGAAAAATATCGAAACAAGCTATCGGAAATAGATCGTTCGCGATGGATCTAGCGCGATCGATCGATCCAGATCGGCGATCTGGTCGTCCATATGCTGGAGAATTCGGGTATCCGTTTGGCTAACAGATGGTCGACTGACACAGTGATACAGGGACGCAGGGTTGAACGATATTCAACGGCTATCTCGAAACCGCAATTCCGCAATTAATTTCGGTCGAACAGGGGTGTCGTCGCTGTTCTTTTCTCTCTTCCGTGAAAACGGTGACGGAACGTTGTCGAACAGGTTGTATTTTCTATTCAGTTGTATGGAGAGAGAGATACGGCTCGTGCAGAAAGGGAATCGATGTAGAAATGGTTCGAAAGGGTTCGACTTACTTGGTTCTAATTACACATTCGCGCGAAACACGGGCACTTCGTTTTTTCGTTGCTATTTTTTTTTGTTGTTTTTCTGCGTTGTACACGATCTGGATCGGCGGCGGAGCTCTACAGGATAACAGATGACTTCTCGGTCTTCCCTGTCTAACCATGCGGCGAGCTTTTATATAGCAGCCGAAAGGATCGATAGAAACGCGCATGGAACGTGCTAGCTCAGCAGCAACAAGTTAAGGTGTGTGGGGTGTGCCTACTGGCTGCGAGAAAATACATCGATCGGAATATTATGAACGCGCGGCGTGGTTCGCATTCCGTGGCAAACCGGCCCGATTATTGGTTGACCTGATCGTTCAGCCAAAGTTTCGCCCCAAACAATGAAATACGATGTCAAAGTTTCACGTGGAAAGGATAAAAGGACCGAGTAGATGTTCCCCTTCCTCTTTGCTACTCTCCTCTTCTCTATTCTCGTCGAAGAAACTAATTGTCGAACCGCTGGCAAAGCCCTTCAAACGAACTTTCTTCGAACGCATTAGTCGATTATCAAGCATTTCTTTCTTTTTCTTCATTGCAATTTCTACGAATAACGCCATGTTCATTGCACCGCTTCGCAGGCTCGCAGCGCAAACATTTCCGTTGAATCCATTTTTCCAGAAATCCAGATCAGCAACTGCCCAGCATCGTGCGAACCGAATCTGAAAGCAGTTGGTCCAAGATTAGCAATGAATATTTGCCGTTTAGTGTGCGCAAAGTTCCGAAATGATTTCCTTCCGTTTGAAAATCAATTTCATCATCTACCACGACTATCGAACGGGTCGCGCGTCCCTTCCTGTTGCCTCGTGTCGCATTAATTTCATTTAAACGAACGGAGAAAATTCGACCATTTCGGATGCATACCGCGAGTAACGATTCAAAGTTCTGGCTCAAACTTTTATTTTTTCAAGGTTAAAAAACATTCGTACCATAATCTCCCTATTTTTCCCATATTCTACAATGTTTGAGCTTTAATTTTAAAAAAAATTCATCGCTCTATCTCATTTCTATCGAAAGTTCTTTGATCTTGACGTCACCAAACATACGACTACTAAAGGTCTATGTTATTGTTCTTATTATTTGGTTTTTAAAAATTCGTCAATTGGACAGAATTATAATAACAAATGTTAAACTCCGTTATTTCTAATCACCCTGTACACATGTCATACATGTATCCGAAGGTTGTGTTTGTCAATACGCCGCGCAACATTGAATCGTCCGCGGGTTTCGCACAGAGTTTTGTCTTCCATCGAAGTCGATGACAGTGCGTGCGTTCGATAGCAGAACAAAGGACATTTCGGCTTATCGATCGTATCGCGATAAGCCTAGTCAAATTATCGCTGATAACGATAGGAACGGAGACAATGATCGCGCTTCGATGACCAGTATCAGTATTCGAAAGATCTTGCGCCGCGCGACGATACGAACGGTAGGGCGCGAGAACCTTACGGGAAAATTCTAGATTTTCCAAGAGACACTTGGAAGAGTCCTTACCACTTCGTAACCCCCCAAATCCTGACGCGATCCGACTCGGCACCCTGTCCTTTCTCGTCTCGCCGCAACTTATCGATATTCACGGTTGCCGCCCGGTTAATCGATCCGTGTACTCGTATACTCGTGTATCTTGATCGCTCGACGAGGTCATTAAAATTAATTAATTCGACAAGGTTCTCCGGTGCGGCGTAAAATCGAACGGCGACGGAGTTATGGTGTAAACGATTGACACGGGCAACGACGCGAATTATAATGGTGCAGAGGGAACTGGAATTCAGTGGCCTTAATCGCGCCGCATCACGATCAGGTAACGATGTGACCGATGTAACGATGTAGCGACGTAACAAACGTTTTCCATTCGATGTTTCTGTTCTTCAGAAGGATAACGCTAGGCTTTTTGCAGAGGACACCGTGGCTAACGAAACGATAGAGATGCAGGAGACACCTTATTCGCCTCCCTTTCCACCGAGATCGCGCGTTGTCGAGGAGCAACCACACGGTAAGCGAAGAGATTTTTGCATAATTGTTGTCAACAATCTGGAAAAAAAAGAAAGGAACAAAAAATTGTAGAATCGTAGAAAATTCTGTCGAATTTTATATTCTATAACTTATTTCGGGAAAACGCAGGCGGTTTAGTGTAGATGTAAAACGCAGGCGGCGAGTTTCGTTAATCCCGTGTCCAAAATAATCTTTTTTGAACAGGCCAAGTCCGACAGTCGAGGAGACCGATCCCCGTCAGCTCGTTAGATTGGGTATCGATACCGAGATCTCAGCTATCCATCAGCATATTGTCGGGCACTCATTTTCTGGGAAATGTGGAGCAATTGCAGGTTCAGCAGGTCGTCGACTTGAGTACACGTTTGTATATTTATCTTCTATCTTCTTCTTCTATCTTCTATCTATATAAATAAAAAATCAAATGTTGATCGTTGGTAAGCGAAAAATGGAAAATTCGGGAAAAACTGAAAGTTCTTTATGTGGTCACTAATAAATAATTAATAAAAACGATAGCTATTATCGTTCGTTCGTTTCGACCGGCTAATCTAAAAAATATTATTGTATTGTATCAACAGTGTTGGGTAGAGCGGATAGGGGTACTCAATACAGAGTGAAAGTTCCGAGAGGGGAAACGTTGTTCCTGGCTGTGGAAGCTAATTCAGAAAACGGAGCTAATCAGTCCGGCTGTTTGAATTTGATTCGAGGCCGCGGAACCGTAGAGTTCAGCGTTTTAGACAAATGCGGCATGCTAGCGTTCGTCACGAAAATAAACACAGGATGGACGCACACGTTGAGCAAGTCGCATGTAAGTTCCGAATATCTTTTTACCTTATTTTCGTTTTCGACTCGGAACCAGTGTTCCGATTGAAGCCATAATTTTTTGCGCATGCGCGACCAAAACAGTAACGTATCTACAATGACGCAGCAGAACGGCCAGGGCCCTGAGGCAGTTATATTTGCAGAAGTGTACCGGTATTATTGGCGGGATGAGTGTTCCGTCTTGAAACTTAATTGCTAACGATATACTACTAATTTTTTAAAAGTCTGAGGGGTTCTCAAGCTGCCCAATTTCATCGAAAAAGTTACGTTACTGAGGCTGAAATTGCCGCGCATGCGCGAGAAAGTGTATCCTCAATCGGAACACTGTTCAGAACTCGGATTTGAGATTTAGCTTTTCGCAGAAAATTACCGTGGAGAACACGAATCTTCTGGGAACGGTGGAGGAAGATTTCAGATTAACAGGAACCAGTTTTACGGTCTACGACGATGCGCACAGCCCACTTTGCAGCGTCGTTGGACCGAACGTGTGCGGCTGCTGCATGTACAAAGAAGCGCAATTCCAAGTAACAAAATTGTATAGAAACATTTTTTGTTGTTGGACAGTGTTATCTTCCTGTCTAGTATCTGATTGAAAATACTCTCAACGTATTATTTTGGTGCAATAGCTCTCAGTGATTCAAAGTTAAATCTAAATGTAGACGTTGTTGCAGGTGATCACGAACGACGGCACCCAGCAGATTGCAACTTTGATGCATCAATGGGATAATGCGCTGAACGATTATGTTTTGCTTGTTACGTTCCCGGATAACACAGATATCAAGTTGAAAAGCTTACTCCTCGGCGCTGCGTTTCTATTGGTAAATACTCAATGCGTTCATTCGTCCATCTTTTTTTTATCCATTTTAAATTGTGAATGTTTTTCCTCGAAAATCCTCGAAAAGAAAATTATTCATTTATACGAGTGCGTGCAGTTCGTTTATTGTTGTTGTTTTCTTTAGTTTAAGTACCTACGTATGTCGATTGTTTAATCAATTTAATCATTTCATACTCGTTACGACCAACTTCAACAACAGCCGAAGCTCCAGTTTCATCTCCTATTCGATTTAATTTCAGGAGCATATGTACTTCGAGCAAACAAGGACGTCGCCGAGGACTTGAGCAACATTGTTCGAAGAAATCTTCTAATCTATGTAATATGTATATAGTTTTTTATGATGATATAAGTAAATAAACTGTTCACATTCTCTCTACTCTATGCACACCAATGCAACGAAGTACGCCATGCAACGCCATACGACGACTTCCTACAGTTCCCGCGCTCATCTACTTTCTTCTCCCACTCTTCTCCTATCTACTGACTCCACCTTAAGACGCATCCACACTACGAGTCACATCGCAAACGATATGTGACATGCGTGAGCTTCGCCAGGAACGTATGTACGTCCCAAGTTTGTGAGAAATGTAGTAAGGAACTATTGCTGGTAGAAACGTGCCGGAAGAGTTCAGAAATTTACATATTATATATTACATGACATGCATATTAAAGTTGAATTACAATACAAACATGTTATACAGTCATATTTAAAAATCAAATAATAAGAAATCTTGCGAAAAAATTGGTGTGATCGAGGTGCCCCAGTTTAGCCCCCAACTTTATACTTCACTGACGGTAAAATCGTTGCGCATGCGCGAAAAAAGCGCGCAATATCTCGTAATTTCATGACTGGGCGCCAGAGGACCGTTGAACCAGTTCGGAGTGCCGAAGAGAACCGGTGTTTATACATATTATGTTACACGATATTTGTTTCAGTACAACAGTTTCACGTGACAATTTTGTGTCTTAGTAACGTTCCAACGATTAGATCAAGATGTCCGAAGGTAATTCTTTGTTTATATAAATGCTTCGGCACAGAATATCAATTGAAAAATCTAACCCTTTTAACATGCCGCATAGCCCGATGCATTTTATCGTTCTTACTGAATTTTCAATTTGAATTGTAACCGATGCGTGTTGCAGAGAAAATATCAACGGCGGATCTGTGGACTCCGTACAAGGAATTACAGAGCCTCGTAGAACGATATATCACGTCTTCTTCGACCAATCATGATCTTCAATACCATGAATTTACGGAAGCTCTGCGAAATCATAGGCAGAATTTTCTTACGCTCTTGAACAATCCTGTACGTGAATATACTACATATACCATATATGCTATATAAACACGAGCGTTTCTGTTATACATTTTATATTTCATCTGGTTGCAGCCACAAAATGCAAACAATCGGGAAGAAATAAAGAAAGGAGCGACAGAAGGAATCACGCTTCCCGACTTGGGATTTCAATTATTGCCGAAAGAGCTGGTGGATGAAACTCTGATTATATCGGACATGTATAATCTTAACGAACTGGCTGCCTTAGACCTTCTTTGCACGGCGCAGTTACAAATGCCTGACCATCCTGGTTTACCTCGAGGATTAACAGCGATTTTATTGTACTACGACGGGAAGAAAGCTCTCACATCGACTCTGAGAATGCTCGTACAAGCTAGAATGGGTCACAGTTGGAAAATCGATGCGCCCATAGCCCTCTTGAGACACATCACAGAATATACGGACAAGTTGGAAAAGGACAACTTGTTGCAGGGAATTTTATCCTTGTTGAAACAAATGGATCCTGTAAAGGTGGCTATCAAAAATTTTTCGTATTCGTTCTTTCTATAATCTGAAAC
Source organism: Lasioglossum zephyrum (assembly GCA_028455615.1). Classification (NCBI taxonomy): domain Eukaryota; kingdom Metazoa; phylum Arthropoda; class Insecta; order Hymenoptera; family Halictidae; genus Lasioglossum; species Lasioglossum zephyrum. The sequence continues at coordinate 9,518,734 of CM052327.1, forward strand.
CCGTATTTTATACTCGACAGGAGCAAGAATTGTTGGAAAAAAATCGTGCATTAGGAGGATCGAAACATCGCTACATGGTTATGAAGCTTTACAACGATTCCAGGCAAGATTTGGCCGATATTTTGTATTTGTGGTCTGCTCAATCCTCACTGCCAAATGAAATTTTACTCGGCTTGTTGTCATTATTACAAACAAGACCCGTAGAATCGGAAGCACGCGAAGACGGACTAGATAAAGTTACTCTCGCCCTTATAATGAGCGTGTTGAATGCAATCAATTTCAGTTCGTTACATAGCCGCGAAAACGGCGAAGGTACGAAAAACTATTTGCAATTTAGTATCGTATTTATAGATTGAAATATTAAGATAGCCGTTTGTTTCAGAACTAATAAATTCGATGCCGTTGATCTCGAATAGCCTTGCGCGCGAAGAGTTTACCGAGAAATTACTATCTACGACTACCACTTGGGAAAGCGCTGGACTTCGAGGGGTGATACAATTTGCTTTTGCTGTTGCCTTAACAACGATTAAAACTGTAGTAAATTCGCAGCCATTAAATATTACGAATGAAGACGAGAGACTGTTGGAAGCAGCTTTATCCAACAAATGTTTCCACTTCATGGCTGAAGTATTGTTCAAGAACAAGAGTATATACTCGGAAGAATTTTATATTCGTTATTTCCATACTCTTGTGTCTGATTTTATATTACTGATGCCTTTGAAAGTGAAAGATTTACGAAGTCGAGCGGACGAATCGATGCGCTTGATACAAGCCTATCAACAAGAGGGTATCGACCCGCCATTAAACTTGGATAACCACTTTGAATATTTGATGCTAACAGTGGCGGAGTTGTACAAAGAGGACCCTCTAAAATTGGATCTGGTGATGGATTATTGGTGTCATCATTCCGACACGGCGCACGTAACCGTACCTATATACATGAATCGTTTCCCATCCAGACAAGTTGCGCTATTCAAATTCATACGGCTGGCAGGTGAAATACTGCCAGCCGGCCTATTCGTACCTTATCTCAAAATGATCGCGTCTCTCGCATCTTCGTCACAAGCTGCGAGACAAGCGTTCAACTTTCTTAAACCAAATGGTAATCAATTGTTTTTGTCGCAGCGCGAAAGTGTTCACTGTTCACTATTTACAGTTTGAACAGTACTCTAGCAGAACTCTAATGAAAGTAACGTTCTTCTTAGGGACTTCAGGATCAACAACGATTTCATGGGATCACTTTTTCAAATCGTTGAGCCAGTATTACATCAACCTCCGAAAAGAATTGCCACCTAGTCAGGACACCGTTTACCGGCAAAGGAATCATCCGAAGGGTATCACTCCGGATGAAGTGAAAGGACTCGAAGCGGTACTCATGGTAGTTCAAGTAATCGCGAAGAACGATGAAATGTCCAGAATAGCGATATGCGATCATCCAGGGTGGAAAGTGTTACCTTCTTTGATCGGTTTAGTCAGTTGTAGCATATCGATTCCGTTGAAAGGAGTGCTGATAAGGACTCTAGCCGCGTTAGCAAAATCCCCTGAAAGCTCGTCGACCGTGTGGCAAAGTTTAGAAGCCGCGCAAATACTGTCAACGATACCGACCATCAGTAGTTATCAGCCGCGAGGAGTTCAGACAGAGTTGGAGGAGATCGAGTCGAAGAAAGACGAGTATCCGTTGACGCGAGCGATGTTGGAACTTCTGGATGTCCTGACCGATTTCCCGATTCCACGTTTGCTGGGAATGGGTCAGCGAAATCCCGGTTTCGATCCGTATTTGCATTTCATCATAAACACCATTTTCCTCAAGTTTCATACGCGATCGTATAAAAATTTGGCAGAGAAGTGGGAGGTTGCCGAAGGCTGCCTGAAAATCTTCTCGAAGCTCATCAAACAGTACGAACCGACCGTGGAGGATTTCATCGGATGCAAGGTGGAGCTGCAAAGCGGCGAGACCACGGTGGTCAACTCTGCTCCGGGATACCACATTATGACTCAATTGCACTCGAAATCTGAACTCCTTCACGTCATATTGTACATCCTGGACAAGGGTTGCTCCAACTTTGATTTATACGAACCTTTCCCAGGCAAGAAGAATCTCGAGAACGGTAGTTTGTACTGTCTCGAAATATTGGAGAGAGGACTGAAAACGCAGCACAACTACATGGCACAGCTGGCAGCCGCGAAATCGATACACAAACTCCTAACCGGGTTGTCCAGGTTGCTTCTAGAGGTAGACCCACAATCGAAGAAGCCCGACTACATGATAAACGTGGCGAAATACGTCTCGTACAGCTCGTGGCTACCGCAACATGCATTCCACGCTGTTGGCGTGATTCTCGAGGTGACGAACGAACCAGGAGCCGACACCGAATTGCTATCGACGTTTACGGCGACTCCTGCCTTGGCTACCAACATCAGGCACGGGTTCGTCGAATGTTTGGACACAGACATCGTTCTGGATGATGATATCGAGTCGAGCGAGAAACAATATGCTGGCAACAGTAAAGAAAGAATCCTACTTTTGCTAATGCAGAGTATTACACGGCCAACACCGAATCTCTCGCACTATCTGCTAGCGTTTGACATTACAAAGGATATTCGAAAAACATTGCTGCTACAACCGGGTTTCCTTGGGTTCCCACGTACATGCTTGCACTCGATATTGGGAATTTTAGAGCAATCCCTCGAACGCGGCCGCGACAAGATCACGGAAGCTTGTTACTGCTTTCTGCATACGCTGGCCGCGAACAACAAGACCTCCGCTTCGGTACTGAGATTTCTTCGTACCAGCGCGAATCAGGATTTCGTGCAGAGACACCTCTCGAAGCTGCCTTTTGAGGGCCAGAACACCGCAACCGAGCTCGGCTGTATGTCGTGGTTACTGAAATTAGCCGCGATCGAACTACGAGTCGCTGGCGGTAGATTACAAAGTTCTCTGGTTCAACGTTTAATGGGAGACTTGGGCCAAGAGAGAGGGCAAATAGTACCGTCGCAGAAGCTTCTGATGGATCTGCTGCACTACATCGAGTTCCAGCTTCAGCTAGAAGCCCCGTTGTCCTTGGATTTCTTCGATCCGTCCCAGATAGAGATGGTGCTGGGCCGCTGCAGCGTTCCGGTTGCCCTGATCGGTGGTCCGCGCCTCGTAGACATCAAAAAATTACATTCCCTGATCACGGAGGAGCTGGCCGTAACGCAAAGCAGCGCGACCGCGACTCAACGGAATCTCATGCAGCAGGAGGTGCAGAAGATCTTAACGCACGCTTTCAACAGAAACCAGACGAAGCTGCTGTCGTACGCGACTGTCAAGTTCGTCGAAGGCTGGTGCCAGACCACCGAGATACTGTTCTGCGTCGCGACCAATCAACAGCTACCCACGCCGCAGAAGCAAAATCTCTTGCTGAATCTGTCTCATGATCTGTTGCAAAAGATGACTTCTTGCGAGGCGCTCAGCGAGATCAAGACCCTGGTGTCCGGCACGGTATTGATGTTGCTGGTCAATCTGCGGAACAGCTTCATCACGGAGACGGACAACAACGAGTCGTTCCCGTCTTCGCCCTCGAACACAACGATGATGAAAATCATCCTGAGTCATATATTGCAGTGGATACTGAACGCGGGCGCCTCCTCGCAGAAAGTGATCACACACCTGTACGCGGCTCTCTTGAATTTCCTCTGCGTGGTAGGCTTGGAGAAGTCGGAGAGCAGCAATATCATAGACACGATGTACGTTAGCCAGCTGGACAGCACGGTGAACAGGGTGATGCCGGTGCAGGAGCGTTCCCATCGATACGCGACGATACAGGTGATAAACAGCTTTGGAAACAAACTGATGGACATTCTGTGCCACAATTGTTCCGGCGGCCACGACGTTTGCAAGATGCTGGCGCTCTCCTGCCTCGACAAAATCCTAGAGCTCGACTACGACAACGCTTGGATACTCTATCTGACCAGCAGAGGATATCTGAAGCACATGATAGACAGCCTCCTCGAATCCGATAATATGTTACGGTGTATGTTACAGCCGGAGCCTCAAACGTTGCGACCGCTCTACCTGTACGAGGCGAAAATGGCGGCGTTCTGTAGAATGGCCTCCACCAGGCTCGGCGCCGAGAGCATTCTCGAAAACAAGATCCTCTCGTGCTTGTCGAGCATGGTCGTTTTCGATCATCATCCCGACGTCCATATCGGATTCGAAGGGGACGACTATTCGTTCATACCCTCGATCGGCCAACGGTACCAACAAATCCTCTTGCCGGCTTTGTATCTCTGCGACGCTCTGCTCACCACTCTCGGAACCGAGAACCAATCGTGCGCCATACAAGTGTGCGGGTTCCTTCAAAGTCATCGGGACGTCATCGAGATGGTTCTGCGGAACGCGTTCCCCAAAGCGAATCCTCTTTTCTTGAAGGAGATCGCCTGCCTCACCGGCGTCATATCCAGATCCGCCAACATCGACATGTACAGATTGGTCGACGAAGAACTGGCCAAGTCGGATTTCGATGAGCAGAAATTAGAAGACACCACCGGCATGAGAGAACTACGCGCTCATCTCTATCGATTGCAAAGACTGATGCTCTCTCTGCTGTGCAAATTTCAGCTGCAACCGGCACCCGTTCGTTTCAACCACGAAGAAACCGACGCGAACCAACAGCACATGTTCTGCGTGCAGATCGTCGCCAACATTATGCTGTACACGCGCAATCAAATGCAGCACACCAGAATGGATCAGAAGATACGGAACGTGTTGTTCGAACCGCATCTCTCTCCAAAATCAGGAGGCAGGGAAGACAAGATGAAAGACAATACCTCCGGTGGTGTACGCCTGGGGACGATCGTCGATCAACTCGTTTCCGTTACTAATTTGTTGCACTCCGAACTACCGCATATCGATGCTCTTATAAAAAAGCTCGCCATGGTAGGAGAAATGAGTACCACCGAACTAAAAGAGTACACGTCCGAAGAAGAAGAAGCGGAACTAGGTGTGAGGAATCATCGAGTCGTAGTTGAACAACGATTGAATCGCTGGATCAAAGAAAAGCGGCAAACTATCAAATACTGTTCCCTGATCATAGAACACGCTTTGTACATACTCTGGAGTCACCTGGACTTTTATATGATTCAAGTGATATCCCGACACAGTCGAATGCAAGGTAATCAGTTTTTTGCTTTTAATGATTGCGGAGTTGTTTCTACGAAAAGTCGACCAACATATGGGACCTAGAAACAACTCGCATTGCTCACCGGTCCAGGGTTATCGCTCTCGGATACTTATCTGTAGTCTTTTTCTAACTCTTCTTGACTTATTTCCAGTGTCGTCGGGAGGTATAGACGAGGACATGGTCGCGTGGAAAGGATCGTCGGAGACACTAATGGAATTAAAACACGGTCTCGTTTCTACTTTTACGGACAGTTTTATTACGCAATTGTTAGACACGCACAGCGAGTACACGACGGTAGATCACAATTTCGTCGATGTGCTCGTGAGAAGGATCAAGAGATTATTACAATTTTCATAAAGCTCGCATTTATATATAGCAATCCGAATATACATGAACATATTTCTTTACACACCCGTGTATATTCACGAACATCCATCGAAAGTCGCGCAAACATAATTAATTAGAAAAATATAATTGGATCGATCAAGTCTTAAACTACCGTTGGATATGATCTTCGTTCGTTCGTTTCTGTGTATCTTTGAGATACACTGCCGTCATGTACATATGTACCTACTTTTTTGGTCAACTGTAGTTCATGAATCGCGGTCTAATAGTTAGAGTAATATTTGTTTATAAGATATATGTATATATCTGTACATAGGAATACTAACATCTATAATATTTTTATTGGAATATTTTTCTAATAATATATCCAAATATTCTTCCATAGTTTTGTTCTGTGGCTGCGGTAATTATGCTGTTTATTAATAAATTAAACGTTAACTTTTTCCACGATGTACCGTTCGACTGTGCGTCGTGTAATGTATTAATTACGATCGACTCGTAATATTTCCAAGTTGCTAAGAAGTAATTACAGCTTCGTCCCAAGGACCATAAATATTGTCTTTATACCTTTGACACTGTACGTACCAATAAGGACATACCAAATGAAGGAATACTATGGATACGATAAAAACATAAGAGATCGTTTGTGAAATAAATAAAAGAAAATATAAAGTGCTAAAAGTTAAACAACTTGAAATCAATATTTTGTTGTTTAATTTATACATAAGATATGGTAACAGTACGAAACATTGTACGGCAACTGTAAGAAGCGAAAACGCATGAGATGGAGATGCCAATCTGGAAGCTAACATCAGTGAACCGAATATGGAAGATGTTATCGATAAAGAGTCCGACAGAGAAATCTGCTGAGAACCGTACTTGCTAAATATCAAATGTGTTAAAAACATCAATATGGTCATAACATAGATTGTATCCGTACTAATGGTTTCGGTTAATGTCTTCAAAACAGGCGACAGAATGTAGCCGAATGTAAGGAAAATTAATACTGTCCTAATGTCTTTGGTCAACTTGGTCAAAGTGTTTGGTTCTTTTAAACAATATACAAGATAACCGAATATTGTCAGAATTACGCTCGACAAGAATATCATGTCGGGCATGGCCCACTCCCTGTTCAACCAGACAAATATAATGACAAAGAGTACTACAATATTTAATTGAATGCATATAGTAGCTCCAAACGTGATCGCTTCTATCAAAGTTATATCATTCGGTTTAATATTTTTCCGTAACTGCTTCAAAAATGAACTATCCGTATAATTGTCTGGCAATCCATAAGTTTCGTACAACTTTTTCTGCCATTTCATCTGCAACGTCATTTTCCAATTTACAAATCAATTTTCATTCACGTTTCTTATATACACGCTGAAAACAGAATCGAAAACTTTCAGTTTGAAACGAATCAGAAAACACACGGAGTACTTGTGTGAACAACACAATTAGACAAACCTTGATCCTTATCCGAGGTATTTAAACAATTAGAAAACATTTTCGAACAATTTTCGTTTGGAATTATAGGCTATGAGACTACAGAGTAAACAAACAACTAAGTATACTATATATGTATATCTTCTTCCTTCTTATTTGAAATCGGTCTTAGACCGTTTTCAACGGGCTTAGTTTGCATTCAATTTTAGAATTGTTTCAAATTAGTGAAATTCTTCGGTGAACTTTTTGAACGTTCAACAATTTCGATTTCTATTTGAAATCTACCACTTACAAAGTTATAATGTAGATTTATTTTACAATTTCAATATCGTCCTCTATGGTGTAACTCTATATTATATGTATACCTATAGTGCGCGCATACACGCGCACACATACTCACCTACTCACACATTCGCGTGTGCAGTTCACCGTTTTTGTGGAAAAATGGCAGCGTTGAAGGATGTTGTTTCTCTGTACAAAAATTTAAAACAAGAATGGTCAGCGACTCCTTGCAATTTAAAAAAATGCGGCGAATTGCTGAATCAATTAAAGGTAACGTATACGAATTGATTATTGTACGGTAACGCAACTGAGTAAATGCTACCATTGTTAAACATGAAAACGGTATAACCTAGTTAGTCTGTCAAAATGAATTGTCATGGTGTGCTGTAGCTGAAATTCATCATACAGCATCCGTTTAATATTAAACATTTCTGTTTCTACTATTTACTTCGTACAATTATCATCTACCAGACATTTGATGAATTAATTAATTTTCACAGGTTGGCCTTACCCATTTGATGTTCCTTCCAACGTCCAATAATACAGCAAGTCAGAACGAATTGTTAATAGCTCGTATGTAATCGACGCATAATATATGAACACGTATCGTTAATTGGAACTTTAATTATGAATAATATTGTTTGTTTACTTTTTCGCGATTATAGGTGATATTTTAGAGATTGGTGCACAATGGAGCATAGTCACAGAAGATATACCTTCTTTTGAGCGTTACATGGCACAGTTAAAATGTTACTATTTCGATTACAAGTCCGATCTTTTGGAATCGGCATATAAATATCATCTGCTAGGATTAAATCTCCTGTTTCTCTTGTCTCAAAATCGTGTCGCCGAGTTTCACACGGAACTGGAACTACTGCCTTCCGATCAGATACAATCCAATGTTTATATCAGACACCCTTTAAGCTTGGAACAGTATTTGATGGAGGGGTCGTACAATAAAATATTTTTAGCGAAAGGTAACGTACCGGCGGCATCGTACAACTTCTTCATAGATATTTTATTGAATACAGTGCGCGATGAAATCGGAGCCTGTATGGAGAGTGCGTACGACAAGATTTCGATACAAGACGCCTCTAGAATGCTCAATCTGAATTCAGAAAAAGATATGAAAGCGTTCGCAACGAAAAAGAATTGGACACTGACCAAAGAGGGTTACTTCTACTTTGCAACTACCAACGAAAAGAAAGCTGAAGAACCAATACCCAGTTCAGATTTGGCTACGTTAGCTATAGATTATGCCAGAGAACTTGAAATGATCGTTTAAGAAATACGTCTGTCATCCTCCTTGTATTTTATAAATAAATAAAAATTATCATGTATTTATTAGAAATTAAATTAATCTTTCGTGCTCTCGTTAAATTCGAAAAAGGAAAGAAGATTTCTATGTATACGTTTTGTTTATTCAAAAGTACCTGCAGCTGGCGAGCAGCTTGAAAGGTTTGGTCATAGATGGCGTTGCAATTTCTTTTTATACCAGAGAGTATCCTTTCTGTTTATACTTGTCATTACGCATAAGAATTTAACAAATCCTCTTTGATAATAAAGAGAAATAATACTTGCACGTTATTTTCACGAATTTCCGATAGTTTTTTGATTCGGTGATTCATTCAAACTCTGTACGAAATGAGATAGAATTGGATAGAACTTGCGCCCTTCATGATCTACCGGAACGGGATAGTCAACACACCTGTGTAATTGTCAGTTCATCGATAATCCCTAATTCTTCGAAGTATTTATAAAACTTATCCTTTTTGGATATTCTTTGCTGTGAAAAAGAAAAATCGGTGATGGTTAAAATGTTACGCCGCTACGAAGGGGTTCTTTATTACTCGGACAAGCAAATGGTGATATTTGACATCGGAAGCGCATACACGAAGTAAAGCATCGAATCATTTACATTTGTTCGAATGTACTAATGTTTAAGCAATAAATTAATCATGTAATTTATGATTAGATACGGGTACGCGAACGAGGCTATGCCACGCGGAATAATAAGGACAGAAACTGTTTGTTCGGAAACCAAACAGATCAGGAAGATTTACGATTACAAGGATACAGAAGATTTGTATCAATTACTTGTAGAGTTTCTCCATTGTCTATTCTTTAGGTAACAGCTTTGCACAATTTATAAACGATTTTCATTCGATCGTATTGGAGTGTCTCTAATAGATTAACTTCGATTATAGGTACGTTATAATAACACCTAAGGATGCCAGAATTGTGATACTAGAATCTTGTTTAACGCCGTCCCAATTCAGAGAAACACTAGCTAAAGTATTGTTCAGACATTTCGAGATTGGCTGTTTGATGTTTTTGTCTACTCATTTGGCAACCATTAGCACTTTAGGCACCAATACAGCCTTGGTATTAGATGTCGGATACAAAGAAGCTACAGTGATTCCAATTTACGAGAGTGTACCTATTTTGAAAGCATGGCAAGCGCTTCCTTTAGCTGGCGAAGCTGTGCACAAGTAAATATCTTCTGCTAAATCACAATTCAATTGATACTATCCAAACACTACTGGTATTTTATTTTCATAGGTATTTAATGGAGAGATTGAAAGAGACAAATCCAAAAGCAAATATAACAGAAAAACTTGTGGAAGATATAAAAGTTAGAACATGTTTTGTTACCACACTGGAGAGATCCGTTAAATTAGAAACCGAGGAAGCTCCAAATCCTCCTCCAGCAGTTATGTACCCTGGGGTTAAAAATATTACCATACCTGGCACAGTTAGGGAGAAAGCATTTGAAGTATTGTGGGAAAGGGACAATGATAATTTAAGCATACCTACAATGATTTTAGACGCTATTCTTAAGGTATAATATCTGACGTACACGCGATCTACAGTTTCCCAATATTTATTTAAACTATTCTGATATTAACTGTTGTTTGCAGTGTTCCATAGACACTAGACGAACTTTGGCTGAAAATATAATATTAATCGGAGGAACGACAATGACGAAAGGATTCGTTAGTCGTCTTAAATCGGAACTCCTAGCTCTATTGAAAAGCAATCTTTATTCAGAGAAGTTGAAAATTCAAGCTTTTAAATTTCATACTGCACCCAGCAAACCGAATTATACAGCATGGCTGGGAGGTGCTATTTGCGGTACCGTCGACCTCCCATTGAGATGCATAACGAAAGAGAATTATTTGAAATCGAACAGAGTGCCTGACTGGACTAACTTAATCGATAATCAAAGAGACGATCTTTTGGCTAGCGAATTATGAATAATTGCCTAAGGATTTTCATATGTACATATTGAGCTGTACAAACAATTTTATTTATTTTTCACTTATATTTCTAATCAATGTATAATATACTCGATTCATGACGAAGACGAAAAAGTGTTGCATTGTACTGAAAAACTGAAACTCCTTTTATTCACAGGAATGAATGTACAGAATCTTCAAATTCATACAAATTTTCTGGTAGAAATTTTGTATTACAAAGTTGTGAGCAGCGTGAGTTTCTCATTGAGTTGAAGCTGAGTTTTTATTAACTGCGAGAGCGCGACAACCATCAATAGATCTTTCACGTTGCTGTTAAACATTTCGTCGAATTGATCACTCGACATTGTCGGTACAGAGTGCACCATATCCAAAAGAGCACGGCCCACCTGAAGATATTGAATAATTCATTAATAATAACTCGTTAAGAATTAGTGAAATACATAGGAATAGAAATATATAACTACTTGGTTATCTGGAGGTTGTTTGGAGTTGAGAATAACGTCAACGTATTCAAGTACTTGTTCCAACATGGAAGAGAGTTTACCACTGGCTTCGGCGATTTGAGCCAGATCCATCATTGGTTCTATACCACCACCTGTTTTTACACCAGCTATTTGCGCATGAGCCGGCAATTGTGTCTTGGAACAAAGCTGTAGCCCAACTACTTCTGGTTCATAACAGGTAACCTGAGAGCAATTATGTTTCGTGAGTCCATAAAACCAAGAAAGAGAAAGAGCGAGAGAGAGAACTACAGAGCAACGCGAAAACCGAAATGGAACTGAACGAAATAGATTATCACGAACACCAGTTCGGTAATTACATGCTTTTAAAAAATACTGTGCTACAGCAACACGTGGTGGGGGAAAGCTAGTAAATTAATAATATGCAATATACCTGTACTTTAACAGGCGTAAACATGGAACCTTGTTTTCCGTTAGGTACCCCTAATGGTACGCACACGTAGGCTTTAATTGCCATTCTAGTAGTGTTTATGAGTGTCGTATCGACAGTCAAGTGAACAGGATTGTTGCACTCACGAACATAGTATTCGTGTATAACTGAAGAGTGAGTGGTGACCTGTACAACACATTAGGAATACAAGATTTTCTTTGGTTCGTGGAACAGCAGAAATGATCAAAAGTAATTTACCTCGTTCCCAGTTGCCCACCAACCAACAATGTTTTCTTGTGCATTCACCCTGTGATTTAAATCGTATACGTCGATTCCATATGTCAAATCGGCTTCCACTTGACTTTCCGACTCTTTATGAGGTACACAGAAGCAATTCGTCACTTCGACCATACCTTTCTCAGCCGTGCCTAGAAAAATGGAGAAGCGAAATACTAAAATTAATAACATGTTTTCAGCTAAATAACCTTGGATAAAATGTTTTGCATTACCTAGTAATGTACCGATAACTCGGTGGGACTCGGCTTTTCGACGCTCGTAAGCATCGACTATTTGAAAAAGAACCACAGGATGAACTTTCACGGTAAGATTAAGCGCCATGTTTTCTCCGTAAAAACACTTATTCGGAAAGAAAAATAGATTCAGTGACCACGACCTTTTTAGCCTAACCACAATTCTAAAATGCCGAGGGCACAGCAAGAGTACTCCTTCAGAGGCGAAACTCGGTTTTTTTCGGTAAAAAATGCCCAATGAGTATGCGTCTACAATAGATACGAAGCACAGGTTCGAATAGGTATTGCGGTATTATTGGTATTAGTGGTTACGTTCTAGATTGTGGACTATAGTCTATGGCTACGTCTGTACGTGTCTTATCTCTCACAAATTTTTATTTACCCTTTAATAATAATGCAATATAAAGGCAAAGTGTTAATGAACTTTTTATTGAACAAATTATTCGATATCGCTAATGAGTAAATGTACTTGATAGTAAATCTTCTAAAATCTATTCAAAACTCCCGCCCATTGTCGCCCTGGTCGACGAAAATCTAGTTTTCTCGCTTGTCGCTGGGGATTTCGACTCGAAAATATTCTGAACTAAAAAGTGTTTCAAAATGTGGTGTTTTAGGGTGCTATATAATTCGAAAAGTGCAATGAAAAAATAATCGGAACACTGAACAATAAATAAAGGCAATGTTTATAAACAATTTTATAAATTTATTTTAATCTTTTCGTTGGTCAGAAATATTTATTTCATGTGTGTAAATAGTAAAAACAATGTGGACGATTTTACACGCAACGTTTTATAAATTTTTTTTTAAAAGTCTAACAGAGATGGATACAGCATTCTTTGTTTCAATAAAAATTACTTGTTAAACATATAAAACGTGACGTATAGTATATTACAATAATAATACCGAAGTTTCGTCGCGCTATTCTATATACAGGGTGTTCACTGCGAACAACAGTAGATAAAAGGACATTACAGAATTTCTTTAACAAATAAATAAAATACTAACAAACAATAAGCTAACACATGAAAACACCCTGTATAACAAGAGCGAATACATATATTGTCAGACAGATAAAATACTATTTTATACAAAAATACATTGGCAAGGGACTGTCTTCAATCTATTTTTTTTTACTTGTCTATTCAGGATATTTAGGACTGGCTTGGCATTTTCGTATAGTTGTCCATTTAGGATTTGTTGTAAACTGGGAACTCTGGTATCGCCTTCACATCTGTTAATTTCCGTAATTCGCAGATTTCTCTCTTTCAGCATCATTTTTTGTTTCTTCTACCGCTTCGTTTCCATTGGCTTTCCCTCCTCCTCAGTATCTCGTCGAGATTCGTTTCGTTCCTTCCCTGTTTTATCGGTACTCTTTTCGTTCAGATTTTCCTCTTTAACCACACCATGTTTCCTCGCCGATTTAAAAGCTGGAGCAGGATTCGCGCGAAAGGCTGGCACCTTTCTAGCATTCTCCTGCATCTGTTTTACAAACTCTTCCTTCTTTTTAGCCCTCTGCTTGTCCCTTTCCGCAAAGCTGAAGGGACACGAGATCACCGTGCGTTTCTTTGTTGTAGATTCCTTAGCCGAGTTTGCTGAAGGCTTCGGTTTAATCGTTTCTTTCTTTTGAACGGGCGAGGGGCTCGTTGAACAACTCGTGGGTTTAACGTTGTCATTGTTCTGTTCTTTGCTGTCTTTTTTAACGACCGCGGCACTAATCAAACGACTCATGGGTTTCACATTCTTATTTCGTTCTTTGCTATCTTTTCGAACGGCCGAGGCAGCGCTGATGGATCGACTCGCTGCACTCGTGTTCTTACCTGTCTGTATTTTATCATTTTCGCAAACAGACGAGATAGACGAGGAACTACTCGTCGTTGGTATAGTGTTCTTAAGAATCTGTTTGTTGTCACAGTCCTCCGATAATTCTGGCAGAACTGGGGAAAATAGTATTTTAAATAGTAAATAATAAATAATCGTATTTATTTTAATTATTAAACTTAATCATGTTTATTGTGCTTTAATTTCCGGTTTTCTCCTTTTCTTTAAATTAACGCGCAACAAAACATAATTAAGTTTAATAATTTACAATAGTATTTGAAATATTTGTTTCGCCAAATAATGCCCACCTCTGATTTCTGGAACAGTTGTCTGGCGAGTTTTTTTCAAATGCGTTAGCTTGAATTCTTTCGGGACGGTGGTCCGTTTATTTGGTACTTTCTTCAACGCGGGCGGCTCTTTGAGAATGTTAACTGGCACAGGATTTGCCTTGATACGAGATTTCTTCATTTCTTCCACTTTCAAAGCTTCGCGCTCCTCTTGGCTCGGGACATTCGTGCGCCTTGCTCTTTGTTTACATCTTAACTTTGGAGAAACTGGGAAAGTCAGCTTCAACGGAGACTTTTTCGATTTGATCAAGGGACACTGCTGGTTCTTCTTGCTGGTAGTATGAAATCGTTCGGGCGTATCATTTTGGAATTTCGAAATTGCTTCTGCTGTGCTTACGAATTTGCTCGACTGTCTACGGTACTTTATCAAACTTCGCCTGCCGTATTGGCACGTGAGAACCTTTCGTGGTTGTTTACTTTTAAACGAATTAGATTGTCTTCGCTGAGCTGAAACAATTTTACGGCATACTTAGAAAAACACTTATCAATTAATGCTTAGAATGCAATTAAATAAAACTAGAATAAATGATGTTTCATGCAAAAGAAAGTAATTGTTCTATTATCCAAACAATTTCACATTACCTTTTTGCTGAGGCTTACAAACAACCACATTGTTCTTTGTTTCTTTTACGCAGGTATTTTTCCTAATCTCGTTTTTCCTAGCTGCTGTTTTAAGTCTCTGCGGCACTGATTTTGCTCCAGAGGTAGATGCTAAGCAGCTTGTAGAAATATTCCATGCACAATAGAGATTAGATTTCAACGGTTTCTTGTCTTCTTTACTGTTTTCTAAACTGTCATCAAAACTAGTCTCCTCAACCAACAATTCCTCTTTATTTTGCTGCTTAGACAAAGGTGTAAGTAACTCAGAATTACATAAATCATGCTCCACATCGAAATAACTTTCGGTGGATAGGGTACTATTGAAGTCTACCCATTGTGGTGCATTATAATTGTCCATGATATATTAACGTGCAAGTAATATGCAGAATACTTCTTGAAATAAAAATCATAAGCCACACTCTGTTACGAACGATTATATTCTAGTAAAATCTGAAAAAGGGGAATAAGCTTGAATTGAATAGCGAGAGCCCTTGTTTTTCTTTGTGCATAACGCTAATAATATTAATATTATAAATAATAAATAACATAACACTAATGCAACTGCGAGAACAGTATTTAATTACAAACTTACACCGTCTTCACTGTTATTTCCTTTCGTTGCCTGTTTCCGTCGCAATTCTCACCGCATGTACATAGGGCAAACACTTTTCAATCGAATTCAAGTCTGTTGATGTAAATATACGCGCAACGGATTCAAGTTTGAAATTTCTTCAACGTTTATTTTCCAGATCAGAGCCAGGGCGACACGTGGGGCGACAATGGGCCGAAAAACACTATGCCAGGATCGGAGGAACCAGGAGGAACTTGCCCCTCCAGCTGGGCGCACTGATATATATAAATATACTAGTATATATACTAGTTGGGCCCCACCAGGCCCCACTCTTCTACTGTGCACGCACTACTCACGAACGTACCTCTAAGTTCTCTAAAATCAGTCGACTGAAAATAGTAGTTGGCTACCATCAGAGAGTAAATGATATAAATAAGATTTATATATTTATATAAATATTTATATTATATATTTATATATTCATAAATTGATTGATTTAGTCGATAGTTTTAATCGATGGTGCCCATCACTACCGTGTGAGTCTCACGGTGACCTCCGCGCCAGCTTGAGCATTTTGCCGCTAAGCAGAATGGCGCTGTACGAACATTTGAACGGAGCAAATGATTCTAACCGAAATTTGAATAGTGTCTCACGGTAGAATCAGCGAGAATCATTCGGTCCCAGATGAAATATTAATATTTCGATAGTTTGCAGTTAAAATTTTTTAAATGTCAAAGGCAGAAAGTAAAGCTGGATCAGTGATCACTTTGTGAACGGATGATTTCGATTTGAAAATATACTTAGTACAGTTCACTCGATTGTGACGGTTGATTTGAATCGTTTATTTCAGAGGAAAGGGAAATGGTGGTCTACTCCTATGCTACGTGTGTGTTCTGAGCTCCAGTGTCTTGATTCTTTTAGCGCAAGGATTTTAAAAATCGCATAATGAAGAACAATATTAGATTAGGAAGAAAAATCGTGAAAATCGATTCGTGATTCACCTTGTATAATTCGAGCCAAGCTCTTTTCGTGAAATTCATATTTTCGCGGATGGTTTGAAATAAAGAATCGTTGTACACTCGAACCAACTCGAACTGACCGGTGAGCTGGTGACATCTGGCGCGATCGATCGGAACGCGATCTCGATAGAAACAGGGACTTCGATATTTCTCAACGTCACGTTAGTTCGCGCTGCCCACGGACAGGCAGATTCAAGAAATGAGATACGACGAGGAGGTGGAACGAACGGTTTCTGCAAACGGATTGAGATTTCGAGGAAAGGATCGCGAAGAGGACCGTGTCGCGCGGCGAGATGCTGTCGCCCCGTTGAACGATCGCTGCCGTACCGAGAGATCATAACAGAAACGTGCAAAATGTTGACCGCAAGCTCGGCCAAGAGAAAATTCTGCGTCCGCAAGCTGAAGTCTCAAATTGTTGTCGTTGCCAAATAAAGTATAGTGAACAAACGCGATCCTGCGGCTCCGGAACATGGCTTCGTCCACGAAGAGGTCATGGAAACTCCGTAAGTGTTCGTCTCCTAGCTGTCTGTCGTGTGCACTATACTCGATTCGATATATCCATGCTCTTGCGTCCGAGCAATTCCATTCCGGCGCTATATACGTGCCCGATACGGGTAAACAATTTCTGTTTACAATGCGCACGACGCTGCCTCGATGCCGATTAATTCCTCGCTGCGTCTTCCTATTATGGTCATAACCTTCGCCGGATCGTAGAACACACTGCGTTCGTGATGTCACCGATCGCTGACATCTCGTTCTGTTCTCGATTCGATCGTGTGCAAGATAACTTGAAAATTCAAGTGTTGAAAATGTTCATGCGACTTCTGTCATCCCGAGCAGCCTACAGAGAAAACAAAACACTGTACAGACTGCGAAGACAGCATTGTCCCACACCATGCGAGGGTTCAGTGGCTCTATGACTGTGCGACTGCAGCAGAGGGCACTCTGTATTGTTGACGGATGTTTAGAGACTTCTCTATGAATCTTTCTTACACGCGTTTCTTTCTCCGCAGAGGATTTTGTTGCCCACACGTCCAATGTCAATTGCCTGGCTTTGGGTCACAAATCTGGCCGTGTTCTGGTCACTGGTGGCGACGACAAGAAGGTGAATCTATGGGCAGTCGGCAAGCAGAACTGTATTATGGTATGTCTGCTCCTTTATTTTTTATTTGGAGTTGGTTCAAAGAAACTATGGAATATTTATCTTGTTTTCAGAGCTTAAGCGGCCATACCACTCCAATAGAATGTGTAAGATTTGGACAGACCGAGGATCTGGTATGCGCTGGCTCGCAGACAGGAGCACTGAAGATCTGGGACCTGGAACACGCCAAATTGGCCCGCACGTTAACAGGACACAAGTCAGGTATACGCTGCATGGACTTTCATCCTTATGGGGAGTTGCTGGCATCTGGAAGTTTGGACACGGCGATTAAATTGTGGGACATCAGAAGGAAAGGTTGTATCTTCACGTATAAAGGACACAATAGGATGGTGAACAGTTTAAAATTCAGTCCTGATGGCCAATGGATTGCCAGCGCAGGAGAGGAGGGAATGGTCAAGGTAAAATCAACTAGAGTTCGTTTCAGTGCAATGTAGCATGATGTCACTTAGTCGATGAACTTTATTTCTTCATTAGCTATGGGACTTGAGAGCTGGTAGACAACTCAGAGAATTTTCCGAACATAGAGGTCCGGCTACCACGGTAGAATTTCATCCCCACGAATTTCTGTTAGCCAGTGGCAGCGCGGACAGAACAGTTCACTTCTGGGACCTGGAATCGTTTCAACTTGTTTCGTCCACGGATCAAACTCACTCCACAGCAATTCGGTACGCTTCTTAAGAACGGTCAAAGCGATTTCCGATCATCGCGGGTGTTCCATTAAACCGCTATCTCCGGTTTTTTTAGGTGCCTCTATTTCAGTCAGGGTGGAGAATGTCTTTTCGCTGGTTGCCATGACGTGTTGAAGGTGTACGGTTGGGAACCGGGTCGTACGTTGGATTCGGTTCCGACTGGTTGGGTAAAAGTGCAGGACATAGCTGTGGCCCAGAACCAGTTGGTAAGTCGATACATCGGAGAAATTGATCGACAAACAACGAACAGTTAACATAAATCCGCTGTAACAAATGCTTTTCAGATCGGTGCGAGTTTTCATACTGCCAATGTCATTTTATACGTATGCGATTTAAAAAAAATAGCGCCGTTGGGAGGAGTATCGACGTCCGACTCGCCGTTTAGTCACGGGAACTCGTTAAGGAAGAGCTTCTCGAGGGAAAGGCCACCTGGATTAAAAAAACACACGTAAGTGAAACACGCGAAACATCTTAAGTTCTACGTTGCATTGTAAATCGTAACCACGCTAATTTTGTTTATAGATTAGACGTACGAACGATCGAGGAAGCGGACAAGTCTGGAACAGACCCAGAGGACGAGGCAACGTACGCAGACATACCGAATGTCACCGCCTATCACGATGTCTTTCAACCGAACAGAGCACGTAAGTATATCAACGTCGTTCTATCTATTCTCTTGCAAGACTCGACCGTGTATCCTAACTCAAACTCTGCCCTAACTGTTAACTATCCACTTACAAATCACACAAAGCCTGAATAAATACAAATGCATTCGTGAATGTTGTCGTACAGTCTGCGAATGAGCATGCTATGCACGGTATGTTTCAGTGTCACGCACTCCACCACCAGAACCCGAGGCTTTCCAGGAGCCTCAGGACATAGGTGAGTTTCCACGAAAACGTTCCCTCTTCCTTCTCTGATACCGAAGTTTGCATGAGACGAACCTTTGCACTCGTTTTACCGATGTACTTTTATTAGACGTACTACTAACCGCGCAGGATTGCCCTTTTCCAGATCCCACCCAGCCGCAGATACTGCAGAATCTTTCTACCTCAATGTCGAATCTGAACGCGGCGGAACCAGAGGAAGTTCCACCGATACCGTCACCGTCATCCCCGCCTCCACCTGCCCCGACGTTGGCGTTGACCAAGTCGGTGCCAGTTCGTGTTCAGCCGATCAAGTCATCGCCACCGGTTCAGAGAAGCGTGGTGGCCTCGACGGGCCAATCGAAAACTCTGCAGACGAACAACGGCCTGACCAGAACCTCGAAGAATCTGGCGTCCATACCTCCTCTCAGACAGAACATCACGCCCCTTCCCGGCAAGAAGATCGGCGCCAGCAGTGATATAGGGACGCTTCCACAGCCCTTGGGCCCGCAAAGGTCTAACTCCACGTTGACGCCGCGAGTGGCGCCGATGGCTGCCGTTCTTCCAGTCATGGACGATGGGAAACTTAAGAACAGAGCACCTAGCCCGGACTCTCCGAAGCATTACTTGAAGAGACAGAGTAGTTGTAAGGACGGGGAACAGGGTTACGAAAGCGATTATCCGGTACAGTAAGTATATCGATACCTATTTCAACGAATATTACAAGAAACGACACCTCGTTAACGATTCGTTTCACGTTCTTTCAGAATTAATAGTATAAGGCATAGCCCCTCTGATCCAGCGTTAAACAGACCGAACTCGGCGCAGTCCAGGTCCACCTCGCTAAATAGGAACTATACTACCTCAACGTCGCTGTCCGCACGCAACGCTTCCACTACCACCACGACACTCGCGATTAAGAAAGCGAACAAAGCTCAAGTGCCCCCGAATCCTAAGGTAGACGTACGGGCGTCTCAACTGAGGCCGAGCGTGGAGACCACGGGGAAGGATGAATTCGTCCCCATAAGCACCGACAAACCTTATGGGCTGGACGTTGAAACCTTTCTGCCCGTTAGTATGAATCTAGTATGATTTTCCGTAATGCCGGTAACAAAACCGTTTGCAACTGCAACGTATGTTAACGATAACTACTTACAGAATAATTTTGCGAGTTCGACGGCGTTCGGCTACCCTCAAATCGGAGTTCTGAACGAAATGTCCGAGGCGGAAGTTCTCAACAGCATGATGCGAGGTCACGAATCGATGATGACCGTGCTGACGAACCGACATCGGTCCTTGCAGATCATCTATTCCCAGATGCAACATAAAGACCTTAAGGTATTCCATTGCGTGTCGGAAAACTTGTGTAACCCATTTACATCGTCGCCATAATTCATAAGAGAAATTAATGAAATTGGTGAAATTTTTCGTTCTCTCTAACGATGCAAATGGATTGACGATAATAATTCGAAACTAAAACGAGTCATTGAATTTTTCTAGGCTGCGGTGGAATCTGCTGTGGCGATGAATGATCTTTCGGTGATCGTTGACCTGCTGGGGATACTAACTCTGAAACCGTGAGTACTTTTTTCACTGAACGATGATCCTGTTTCGTAGCAGCCGCGTTCACGGTCCCGTTTTGTTTCAGACCAATGTGGAACCTGGACCTGTGCAACTTTCTGCTCGGTCCGATCGGAGATCTCCTGCAAAGTAAATACGAAATGTGAGTACACATCGATTTTTCAATACCGTTTGACCGTTCGTTTGACCGTTCGAAAAATCGTTTGGCATGGGCCATGAACTTAAACAAATTCTCAAGTTCGTCGCTAATAATCATTAGCAGTTGATGCGACGTTAAATAAATAAATATTTAAAAAATATTCTTAAGGAATCGTCGATGCGTAATGTGTTAAAAGTCAGCGTAAATCTTATTGAACACTATTATGTTTACAAGTCTTTGCAGAGCAGTGATGTTTCAGCGTTCGATAGTTCCAGCGTCAACAATGTTTCTATCGCGAGAATAGAATGCACGCGTGCACACGGTGTCCGTTCGAGCGTATCATCGTCTAACGTTACTCCACTTTCAACGGTGAAACATTACACGGTCGGTGAATTAAAGAAAATCGAGACAGCCCTTCCAGGTCCGTGGAGAGGGGAAGGGTGAGAGAAGAGGGGGTGAAGTTCTCGAGTTCCCTGCGATACAAACAGGGTGGGTTTCGAGTGGGGTCGTCCTACTTCAGCGTGTCGGCTCTCTATGGGAATGGCTAATTCGTTGAACGGGGGAAACACGAGGCGAAAAAGAGAAGGGTTGCGCGAAATTAGCTGAGACAATGCAAGACAGAGGCCAGATGCAAATTCGAGCCTCGGATCCTCGCTGTCGCGCGACGATTGTCCCGATGTTAGGTTTAAGTTCGAAGGGCCACGCGTGCTTCGCATGCATATGGTGACGTGTCTCGTGGACAGTTATGGGTAAATCCTTTTTGTCATTCTTTCGTTTTGTCCTACCAGTGTCGGGGCTGGTGACGGTCGATCATGAATATTAATGCCGGCGTAGGAAGAACGGTCGACCCAGATTCCGAGTCGGACTTCGCGGGAACCTTTACACCTTGTCTTCGTTCTCGTTCGCTCGAATTTTATCGAAAAACCGGCCATCGAAATTAAAAGTTAGTTCCTAACGTTAACGCACGGAAATAATTAATTTATATTTAACGAAATAACATTGAGTTAGATATTAAAAATTTAATATCTTAAATAGATATTAAATATTAAATTTTTAATATTATGACCAGTCCTTGAAAATTGTAACGGTTTCAATCTCAAAATATTAATGATCGAACCGTGCGCCGAAAACAAGTTTTGGTAGATTTTGGGGAAAACGGTGAAGAGTGAAAACGAAATGAATTGGAGGGTGGAACCGGTGTTCGGAACCAGTTAATTAGCCGGCGCACAGTTACAAGCTGTTGCCATTGCGCTGTCGTGACCAGAAACGAGCGTTTCCTTTCACGTGCGCGTTGGTTATCCGTCTCTTCCTGTTTCACTCCTCGCCAATTATAAACAACAAGCATTACGAATTCTGCACGGCTGTCCGTCGCAATTTCTATACAAACCTATCTACATCAATGTTCTCGTCGATACCCCCTGTCGGGCTGTGATCCGTACAGACGTGTCACGACCATTTAATGATCATCGGATCGATCGGTCTAATATTAAATAAAAAAACTGTTTTATAATGAGAAAAAAAAAACATTTTTTTTCATAATATGAAATAAATATTATCCGTAAAAAAAGATTGAATCGCTTTTTAATATTATATGAATGCGCGTACAATGTTTTGTGCTGTTAGGGTAATAACTTCCTCGCGTTGATTCAATGATGAGCCAATCGCGCCACGATCTAATAATACATCTCCTACTCGATGACGATCTGAAACCACCAGCCCGGAAAATTGCCGTTCCATTCATTAACCGATCGCTTGTTACGACGATTTTCCTTTTTCACTTATTCCGCTGTCATTGCTATTATTAGAGCGAGCGCCTTGATTTACCGCGCTGTCGGCGAATCAATTTGTACCGCCTCATTAACGAGATACCAGCTTTCTAATTGATTCTCTATCGGATCTCTTATGTCATTTAGTCGACTGATATTCTTCTAATTCTAGCTCGTGCGCTTCGAGTTTCAATTTCTCATTGCTGCCTCTCTTCCTCGAAATTCTGTAGGACGAAATTCTTTTTTAGATTCGGTTATTTTTTTTCGAGTGTAATCTTTTAAAAACCACGAAATCTTTTAATTGTTTAATATGATCTTCCAAGTTTCTCGGTCCTTAGAGAGGCCTACGAGGTCTTCGATTCTTCGTGGTCCTCTTAGTCCTTCGAATTCTTCATCGTCCTCTATGTTCCTCAATTCCTCAAGATCTTCCAAGATCTCTTTCGGACTCCGTAAGACTCTCCGCAACCTTTCAAGACCTCCTAAGTTCATCGATTCTCGAAGACCTAACGACTCTTCGATCCCTCAAGATTCATTAAATAGTTTCTTCGCACAGATCGAGATTCTCAAAGTTTACGGTCGTTGATCATAACCGTTCGAGAATACCATTCGTACTAATTGTCGATCGCTCGGCAGCTGCCGTGTCTACGGTCAATCGTAACAGTCGAGCTCAGCCGTTTACGCGACCCTCTTTCTCTGTCTTTCCTCTTCCCCCTTGACGTATTAGGCTGCAATCAATTTAAAACGGTCTCGTATGTCCAACGATGTTTCTCGTTGCTTTTTTTTATCGCACTATACTTCATTCATATTTCCTTCCTTAATTGATTTAATCAGTTTAGAATAAAATGTTTCTACTGTTTTTTATTTCTCCAATTTAGTCTTGCCATAAATGCGTATTATGGATAATAAATATAATAATAATAATAATAGTCTACTCTGCTACTTGTGTACTTTCAAATGGACACGCAAATTGAGAGTACATACTCTCGAGAGCAACTACCGACAGAAACTCTCAGATGAACACGTACCTTAACTATTTGACAGTCGGGAAAAGGGTGAATCAGGTCAGCAAATCGCTGGGCTAAATGCATATTACAACGAGTACGCGTCTCGGCCTGCATGATGCAGTTTGCATAGAGCTATTCGCCGTTTACACGGCTGGTTCGTCACGGGCTTTCGTCCTGGTCCTGGAACCGACGGAACCCCGTGAGAAAAAAATGTATCGAGCCGATGAATATTCGATGGGGGCGCGTGCCGCCTTTCGAGGGGTTGTACCGCGCTCGTTTACCGATTTATCGGTCTTCTATCCATATTCATGTTCGATAAATAATAAATTACTTCAATTCGTAATATATATATAATATATATATATATAAAATAATTTGAACGAACACAAACGAAGTTCGTTTGAAACGTTTTATGTTCTAACGATAATTTTTATTAAGTCTCATTAATACGAGCCATTTTCTACCAAATGAAGATCGGAGCTGCTGTGCGCCCCCGAGGCGAACGATCGGCGTTACGCGGAACATTTACGAGGCGGTCCGCGCGATTCGCCGATTCGTCGCGCCGATTCGAACAGGAGCGTACCCTTTATCGTCCTCCGAAAGCGAGCGTGTCGAATCCGGACGCCTAAGCCTTTCGTTCCTTTCGTTATTTATTGGCGTCGTTATGGGCTAATAACACGTTTTGGAACAAACTAGCCGTGACGCTAGCACCAGTGGGCGGCCTGGCCAGCTCTCTGCTCTCTCTAGTCCCGAGCTTTCTCGTCCTTTCCCTTTTCCCGTCGCGTTCCCTGGGATATTTCATCATGGTTCGATTCTAATCTAATTATCCAACAAAATCATGAGTTGGGAAGTAAGCAATGTGTATGTAAAAAGTAGAAAACTTATTATTAAATTGTTGGTGGTCCCTTTCGACTGTTCCAGGTACATAACCACGGGCTCGACAGCGTTGAGGTTGATCCTGCGGAATTTCGCGACGGTGATAAAATCGAACGTGGAGGCGCCTTTGCAAACGATCGGCGTGGATGTGTCGCGGGAGGAACGGTGAGTAACTGTTTGAAAACGTTTATGCATAATCTAGATCCTATTCACTTGTGCACATGATCCACAAGTAGAAGATCCATCCTTGCATCATCAAAATCTATCCGCAACTTTTGACATCCAGGATTAATAAGTTGGAGACCTATTATTTGAATCTGGTAGCTATCCAAAGCCCAGAGCAAGTTAATAGAACTTATCCTTGCATCGTTGAAAGTTTACTTTGCATAATGGTAGCTATTCTAGGACTAGAGCAATCGATTGTTCGACTTTAGGCTTATCCCTGCACTCTCAGAAGCTAACTAAAGCTCGATATTCTCTCTCTGATTCTCTCGCTGCAAGTTGCCAATTGCTTGTACTATCTCAAGCTAATTATACTCGTTCGGAGACCTATCCACTACCTGGGGAATCCATCCTTTGACCAGAGGTCCTATCCAATAGCGATCTAAGGACCCTAATCGTAGGCGTTCGTTGTTAACCGGCCACCATTCGTCAGATACCACAAGTGCCTCTCCTGCTACAAGAAGCTGCAGACGATTAGGAGCGTGTTGCTGAAGAAGCAGTCGACGCCGGGGAAGCTGGGCGCGATTTTCCGCGAGCTGGCAGTATTAATGAGGAGCGTCGAGTGACCACGGCTGAACAACACCGCGCAGTCCGCCGCCTGGCTCGTCGTCACCTGACAGAGGATCGAGATCAAGGACTTGGCCGGAAGCGTAGGTGTAGATGGGCCAGACCGGAATGTCGTCGGCCGACAGGGCCGCTCGTTCGAGCTGCTACGATCGGCCCGGGAATCTCCGTTTCTTCCTTCGCCGTTCGGCACTCGTCGGTTTCTCGTGTCCGCTCGTCGACCCGTTTGGAAAAAGAGCAACAACGTTCAACGGTCACCTTGTACAGAGACACCTGTGCGGCGAACTGAAAGAAAAGAGGGGCAAACGTGTTCGAATCGATGGAGAGGTGTCCTCGAAGGTAGAGCTTGAAAATCGCGCTTGACATCTAGACTGCGGATCCATCAAGCAAAATCAAAATTCTTTGCATCGATTGCTAGAAGAAGCAACTACTTAGGAATATCTTTCTTTAATCGTGTTAACGAGACGGAATCCGGGCATCGATACTTTTCATCTTCCTGTCGTTTCACAGCTATTCAGTTTGGTTGTGAATGTATAAAATCCGCAATCTAGTAGTGTCGATATCTATCTATCTACCGAAGGAAACTGTTTAGACACCAACATGTTGTTATCTGTTTCGGTGGTGGTTTCCGGTTTGATCTTTAAACATCTGGCTAGTTTATTGTTGTAGGAAAATATTCAGAGGGCGAAGCCATGCTGTCTCAAAGGGTTTGTGTAGCAGTGGAGCATAGAAAAACGAATCCAATGACTTAATTAACTATATTTGATTGCTTGATCACGAGATAATTGTGTCCGACAGCATCTTGAGATTAAATGATCGATATGGTATCGTTAATAAAATCGTCGGATTCGTTTTTGTATGCTCTGCGAGAATATGGAAGATTTAAACAGTTGCATTAGTGAAAGAGGTCCTAAGAAATTTTAATTTAGAGAAACTGTAACCGAAACAGAGATTGGAAATTTCAGTCGTTCGTTACAGTGTGATTCGGAATTGTTTCAAGCCCTGCTCGAAGGCCCTCTCGCAACTTTCAACGCGAAAAATTTCCTCGATCTGTCCGTGAGATGCTCGTCTGTCTCGAAACCGTCTTTGTCTTGAAGCCTAGATAAGGAGTACTGTATATTATTACATAATATATCGCGTTATATTATACGTAACTGGGGAGATTGCAGCACAAGGGGGTGGACGATCGATGAAATTTTTCCGATTTAATCGGGAACGTTTGCTGTCCGTTGTTTTCGACGGGCTTCTTGCCAGCTCCTCGCGCTTCCGGCGAGGACCCCCGACGACGACTAAGGACGACCTTTAATTAAGGAGTAGCTAGTTACACGCGTTTCATTTTAGAGTAACCGAGTGAGAGAGTGAGAGCGCGCGCGAGAGAGAGTGCGAGTGTGAAAGAGAGAACGAGAAAGAGAGAGAGGTCGAAGAGATAAGAAATTGTATTTTTGCAAGAGCCATTTGCGTCCGTTCATTAATAAAACGATTGAAAATGGAAAAGAGATGAAATGAGAGGGACAAGGTTGCACCCCGATGGTGCGTCTTGAAACCTACGAAAAATCGAGGAGGCCGAAGGTTTCTTTTTTTACAAGAAAGGTTGGGAACATTTGCGAAATTGTCCGACCAATTTTCAAGGTTTATTCCTCCAGTACACGGATTTTTTAACCGCGAACAACGTTATCACACGTTCACCGCAGAATTTAATGTGCGTTTACGGCCTGTGTAAATCTTTAAAAGATCCAGCGAACCGTGCGATTCGAACTTCAAAAGGCTCCGAATCACGATGAAAAATTAGGATTAACGAACGCGCGAAACCTGATTGATTGCAGCATGCGACAATCTCCAGGTGACCGAGACCAGTGCGATTTAAAAAATAGCACAATTCTGCGGTCCGAAATGAATTTTTTTGAAGAAACGTTTTCTATGGAATGATTTTTGATCTTGGATCGAAACACTGTACCGCAACTTGACCTAATAGCCGAACTCGTTCTTGAGGGTACGCAGTGCTTTCGGGAACGTGTTCGAGCGAGGGATTGTTCGCGAAACACGTACAATAAAGAGAACGGTGATCCTCTTGGTTTTCTCCTGCGAATTTCTACGGAGACATACATTATCTGCGAGAGAGCCTTTTGGCATCGTGTTCCAGTGACAATTTTGCTGGGGATCGGAGAGGAGGCGAAACGATTTCATCAGGAAAAAAACGAGTTAGTCGAACAAGGGCCTCGATGATTCGGAGAACTCTCTGCACAGCTGGAGCGAATCGACGCGAGCATATTTTTTATTCCCCCAGGAATTCAGTTTTTCCAGATGAAATTGAAAAGTGGAATTAACTTTCACATCGTACTTTGAGAATGGTTTCGTCAACCTGAAAGTTCAAATTTCATATTAGAGAAACAAATCGCTTCTATTTATGTGTGAGCGGAAAAGCTTTATCAAGAACAGTCTTTACAGAAATTAATCAAAGTACAAAAGTACAGTCGTCCGACATATTTCTTTACAACCAACTTTTTCACGTTTGGACGTTAAATAAATTTTCCTCGATGCTTGTCACGATTTTATCTTCTAAGACAGCTACCACAGCGTGAATATAAAAATGGTGTTCGCAGACGAGCCCCGTCGTTTCATCTGCGCACAGAGTCTCGGAATGATCTGAATTTCCGGGTGAGATCGCGGAGGAAATGAAAGTTCGAGTGAGCGAAGCTTTGCGAAATGTACCTCGGCCGGCCTATTTTATTAACAAGCTGTTTTTATACCATGTGATAAAGTAAATTACCTTTACACCTGAACAACGAATATTTTTCTGTGGCTCTCCAAGACTAAATCCTGTGTCCTCGCGCGTCGGCTCCGTCCGAGGAGACCGGAAGTCGAGTCCTCGATCGAACGACTCGGCTTCTCAGAGCGGAACAAACGGGGAGCAAGAAACGTCGAACCACAGATATCTCTGTCGAACGATTTCTTTCCTTTTTTGTCGGCGAACCCGTCCCGATCCCGCAGAATTCTCTATGGAACAAAGATGGCGAAAGGAGACGAACTGGAGCGCTCAAAACGCAATTTTAACGTTGTTTTACCTAATAGAAAATTTACAAAAATAAGAGAGATAGAGTGAGAGTGTGACAGAGAGAACGAGTATACATGAATGAGTGTTAGCACGAGAAGAGACTCGTCGTCGGTTCCGTCCAACGTATTTTTGTAAGGAGAGTGAGAGAGCGTGCTCTGTTCCCTCGGCCATCCACTTCCGGTTTGCGCCATCTTGACACTTTAGCTGCGACCCTTTAGAATAGTTTCTGCTTCCTTTTGCACGTTCGTCGCCAATCTCTTCTGCACTTCTCCTCGAAAATTATTCGCACTCATCTATTATCTCAAGGTCCTTTTTCTCTGGAATGAAAATTTTTGGAACAATCGAGATCTATTTTTCGACGGATTTTTTATTCGATCTTTACAACCTCGGAGATCGCACTGAAACGGAAGATTCATTTATCAAAAAGACGAAGGCTTACGAGCGATTCGCGACTCGTCCGAACACATATCCTTTCGTCCGCCATTTTCTACAAAGCATTTACCGGTTTTCTCTGTATAGCGTCGGTCGCGAATCCTCGTAAACGACTCGTCCTCGCCGAGTGCAATTCTCATGGAAATTCGAAATCAAACGATTTATCAAAGAAATTGCAATCATTGTACGTCATCTTTTTAGTTCAGAGCTTGTTTAACCCTCGGAACTGGCTGGGTCTGATCGGACCCGTAACACGAATTACTCTGCGCCACGTATTAAAATCAATTGATATACAGGGTGTTCAGGCTATTACTAACCAGCATTTTTTTTTGTAAATAGCAAATATTACTGTAAATAGTAAAAAACAGTACTACTATTTCCTCTATCATTTTTTTCTAATATTTACTATTTACAAAAAAATGCTGGCTAGTAATAGCCTGAACACACTGTATAATAATAAGCGAAGAGATCATGTTTGGAAGTTTTGTAATCACCGGCACAATCAGTCGGGTCGGAGCGGACCCAAGCATCGCGCGACGAGGGTTAAAAGAGAACTGTAGAAACGGCCTCACACTCATCGATCATCATCGTTTTAGTAAAGAACGGTCCTAGCTTCGAAGCAGGACGTTTCTGTTGAATCAATCGACGAACCAATTCGGTTCATGAGAGAGATAAAGAGTCTCGGCAGCTAAGGTGTTCTCGAAAACCGAAAGCCGACTCGGAACGCGTCAATGTACATACGCCTTCGTTGTTTAAGCCTTTGCACTCCTGTCGAACAAATACTACGAGCTGCCTAACGCTCAATTAATTGTAAAAATATGAAACAACGCTCGACCGACAATTTGTAGCT
Source organism: Lasioglossum zephyrum (assembly GCA_028455615.1). NCBI lineage: Eukaryota > Metazoa > Arthropoda > Insecta > Hymenoptera > Halictidae > Lasioglossum > Lasioglossum zephyrum. Next base: position 9,548,208 of record CM052327.1, read on the forward strand.
TGCGAGTGTGCACCAGCGATAATAATCGAATGTAACGACTGCAGGCTGCGGTCCCTCGTGTTGGATCGCTTCTGTCGATCGCCTTTCCTCGTTTTATCCTTCGATCGTGCCAGTTGTTTTTGTGGAGTTTCCATCCCTCGCCTCGCTTTCCCGAATTTTCGCGACGTTACTTTCGACCGACCCTTTGCGGACGAGGATTCCCGAAGACACTGAAAATATTTTCCTAGATCAGCGGAGAACTAGATATCGTGTATCGAAGATCACTGGGAAATAAAAAGAAATGTACTGTAGATAAGTTAAATTATTAGTCCAGTATCCAGCGTACATTTTTACAATTGATTACTATCAAGCTAAATTGTGTTTGCCACCTTAGGCCGTCCACAAAGGGTTGCGTCAACGAATAAATCATCTCGTAGTTCCTGCTGTAAGATGGATCTTTTTATCTGAAAATTTAATACGAAAATTTTCGGTCGAATAGTTCAGGAGAAAACGGCGAGGGATTCGTTTGCTTCGATAATCAAACTACGGACGGATTCCGTTCGTTTCATTTGTTTTCCACTTTCTTCCCTCGTTTCGCTGATTTCCCGATCGTTTCGTAGACTCGCTTACGGAGGAGTAGAGCCTAATTTACTCGTAGAAACTGTAACGAACACACGGCGATAACTGTTGTATACCGAGGTCCGAGAGCCGTCGCACGGTTTTCCGTTCGCCTGAATTCAGCCATCTTTTCTTTCGAAATTGTTCCATCTCGAAAGTAATGGGAATTTTTCGGAGAATCGTTCTTAAATTTAACACGGCTGCTAAATTACATTGATATTCTCACCCTGATAATTCAGCAACTCTAATATTCCCATTGTTCAATAAATTGCACGAACCGTGCGCCGAAATCACAAATTTATTTTATATTACATTCTCGATCGAGAAGAATTTCATTTATTCAATAAATTGCATGAACTATCGCAGTTTCTAATTGACAAATCAAAGCAGAAGATCATGGCGATTAATTTATTTAAAAAACTGGATTTTATCGGCAGAGATTCCAGGATCCGGAGGATCGTGCGCCACGCGCCTCGATCGTTCGACGGTCTAGAACTTTCTAGTTTTGTACGTTATGTAAATAACAATAACGATATTTTCTATATTAATTCGTGCCCCCCGTCGCTGCGAAAAAGGGGGAACGAGCGATGCGTTCTCGTTCGCGACGCGCCCGGACAGGTTTAACGACGTTTCCTTCGATAAGTGATAGCAGCGATCAGAACGACGGCAAACTGGACGACGAAATCGCTCATATTGGAACTGCGAACGTGTCCACGATACCAGGAACATCAAACGATCGCGCGTCTCTTTGTTCAAAACGTTTTCACTTGATCCAAGAATAAAGTACTTACCGAACAAGTTCTCTCTCCTATTTCTTCCACAACTCCCGGTCAGAAAAAGGCCGGAGGCTGCGAGAGCTTCACGGATCCGCAATATAAAACGGTAAAACTTTTCCGAATTTTTACGAGGAGAGCTTCATGGAAGCTGCAATATAAAATGGTAAAATTTTTACGAGGAGAGCTTCATGGGGATCTACAACATAAAACGGTAAAGTTTTTCCTCATTTTTACGAGGAGAGCTTCAGGGATCCGCAATATAAAACGGTCAAGTTTTTCCGAATTTTTACGAGGACGCTTCTGAACGGACGCTTGTGCGAATGGATAAAATCGGTGGCTGTTTTTTGCTGAGCTCATCCATCAACGATAACGTAGAAAAAAGACAGAGCACTACGATCACGGAGAGCGAGGAGATCGAGATACCGTGAAACGCAGCGCAAATATTCGTAATCCGTGAAACATCACCGGCCGCGTTCTAAAACGAGACGCGCGTGGCGGCTGTTTGCGTCCGGATTATGCATTCATAGGATTATGCGCGGCCGTGCCGAAGGGTGGCCGCGACCCACAACCCCTTCATCGATCAGGAAAGATCACGCCGACACGCGCTCGTGGCCCACAGAAATCACGTTTCTCCTGCAAAGCGGTGTCCGTGATTCAGAACTGGTTCGAAAATCAAATAACAAGGAAGATAGAGACAGAAGCCTATCAACGATGCAACAATGTCCTTTGATTTTATTGCGAATATCTTTAAAACTAAAATCGAGCGGCGGTAAATTGACAACATAGTTCAAGATTATCAAAATGATAATCTTGGATGAGGAGGAAGCCCTTAAAGTAAATAATTACCGAAAATATTTTCAACAAGCACTCTGTACCAAAACTCCAAGCCGAACAGTCGAAACAGGACGAAACCGTTTCGGGTGAATCTGGTTTCTCAGGTGCATCGTCGCGTCTCGCGCATCAGGTGCATCCGATGCAACGGGCCGGGACTCGTCCACGTGAAAGCGGAGGCCCGACGCGCGGCTCTTGTTGTGACGGAGATAAGTTAAGCCCTGTTCTTGTCGCCACCTCGAGCGTCGAAAATGCTGTTTTCTCACAAAACGCCGGTAACAATGCCACCAAAGACGACCGGGAGACTGGACGACAGCGCTGGGGATCGCCTAAGCGGATTATCCCTCGTCGTAGAAAGCGATACTCGAACACACAGTTGCGAGCACACACCTACACAGCCGCCCACGCGTGTTTCGGAACGACGATACACAGACACCAACATCCGCTGTGTCTCTTTCATTCTCCGGCGATCTTCAAAACCGTCCTCCTCATTTTCGTCTTATTTTTTTTTCTCTGTCCATCCTCGCGTCTTCTTCGCTCCGTACACTCCACCGTGTGTAATCGCTATCTGCTCGAGATCTTCCCCGAGGAAGCTCCCTTATTCTTCTATATTTTTTCCCTGTTCGAGCAACAGATTCTGCGCTCCTTTGTGAGCGTGACCCGTGTAATTCTGGATTTGATAGAGAGGGTGGGAGCCTGTCACTGCTGAAAATTGACGGCTAATGGCTCCGGTTCCCAGGATCCACTGCCTCGATCCAGGGAAATCGCGACAAACCTATCTCGCGGCGATCGAAACCATAACTTCCGCTTGTTGCAGGATTTTTATGGACTTCAGGGATGTTTAATCTTGATGCACGGTCATCAAATTGTATTTATCAAGGGTAATGCATTTTAAAAATTCATTTTATGTTAAAAGTATCGATATTGATATACAATATTATTTTGCATATTAAAATAGTTCGTGCTAGAAATAAATGTTTATTTAGCTCCTACAATGGATAGAGTCAAGTTTGAATGGATTGAACTGAAGTGATCAAAGAAAGAAAAACTTGAACAGCTCTAGGCTAGCTTTCTCTTTGGAACAGTTTGCTCATCGAAGATTGATGAAAGCAGCGGAACAATTTCGCGAGCGGGAAGTCGCAGAATAGTTGTCGAGGGTGTGTGACAGTTCGGCTAGAAAGACAAGGTTAAGGGTGGGGACCGGCCAGAGCGGGAATTCGAGCCTGCAAACATGAAAAAAGAGACACCATTGTGTCCCTCGCAATTTCCAACGTGCATGATGCACAACGAGCGAGCACACGTTCGTGAGGGTTGCACACGCACACTTGTTCACACTCGCTGGAACACTGACGTGTATCATTGGCTCGCGAGAATAATCGTTCGAGGGGTTGGATCGCGACAGAACGCAGCCCCGTGGACGGGATTGGCTAATTATGGTGCGGAGGGGTGATCGTGACGTCACTGGGCGTGCACGAGCCCCGATTGGCCATCAGCCAGGGTGGAAGCATCCCCCTCGAGGGATGATCGTTCCCCTTTTTGACTGTTTCCCCCTTGACAGCAGGGTGTGCGCGAGAAATCTGCTCAAAGGGCTGCGAAGGGGAGGAAAGGGAATGCAAGAGACTGGGGACAAAGGGAGAGGAGAGGCGGTGCTCTCGCATAGTTAATCGATAGCATCTATCCCTCTGGTCCATTGTCTAGCCCTTTGTCGACTCGCGGAAAGAAACTGAAACCGTCCTCGAACACGAATGCGCTCGGAGAACGCCTATTTTTTGGGGATCACGAGCCCGATGGTCGTCGATTTCCAAACAGGATTGTCGTTCAAGTACGTTTTATCCTGTGCAAAAAAAACGAAGAAGACAACCAGAGGCGACGAAAGGTTGGTAGATGGCAGTGTGGACGTAGCTTTAAATTATACGCAGGTAGGGTGAACCTACACCAATGAATGCACATTTAAGAAATTGTTCAGGAAGATATTTTATTTAAAAAAAATATATGAATTAAAGGAATCTCATATATGTCAAATGGCTGCCTATACTTCATTTGTCAAAAATAAATGAACACAAATAAAATGAAATTATTATTATTTTTCTTTATTAAATGGTAAATAAAAAATATAAAAAATACCATTCAAGGAACACTACATTCTAGTAATTATTGGTCCAAAGCGTTCATTTATTGGTGTCCGTTTATTCACTGGTGCAGTTACCCTACGTGTCACGATATAGAGCACGCTCATAGAATAGAACAAGGATACACATAGCGTTTTACTCGCGATAGTTTTACACACGGATGGACAGGTACCTTTTTACGGTTTCTGAAACTCGAACATGGAGAGGTCCGGGAAGATGGGCAAATTATTCATGGCGATTATTTTTCGGATGCGCTGTAGGTGCACGCGTGCATTTGGAGCACGTGCTAGAGCTCCTTCTGGTCGGTGGCGCGCGCGTCTGCCAGCTGCAAATGTCGTGTCTGAGGAACCTCCACGAAATCGAAGAGAAGCGAGCGTGCACCGGGATCCATCTGGCGCCGTGCGTGACCTCCTTGAATTATCCGAGCCCTCCCGAGGGGCCCGTGACAGCGTCTACTTTCGTTTCGCGATTTTCCCCGTTTCGCTCCCGGTTAGCTTGTCCCTCTTCTCAACTCCTCCTCCTCCTCAACATTTGACTGACGTCCACGAAATCCTCGCTAGAGTCAGTGAATGGGTCACTCTCTTTGTTATTCAAATTTCGCGGCGAAATCGATTGAGGATTCTTCTTCGTCGCGACGGTTCTCTAGCCAAATTGTGGGCCAAGTTTTTCGAGCGATTTGCAACATTCTTGAACATGTGTTATAGGGTAACTGCATTGGTGAATAAATGGGCACCAGTAAATGAACGCTTTTGTATATTTCAACGAATTTTAAGCCGCACGACATACTAGCGATAATGACTCTTGGGCCAATAATTATTATTAATAAATATCAATAATAATAATTATTACCAATAATTACTAGAATGTAGTGTGAAAATATTGACTTGTATTTTTTATTTAACGTTTAATAAAAAAATTAGTTTAATAAACTAATTAGACTGTGAATCTTTATACAAGATAAAATTTTTATGCCTGGGGTGCAGCGAATTGGAGTGGAACAGAAGTTGATTCTCTTTCTTGGTATGTTTGATAGGTTGAAAAGAATATAATGGTATTTAAAAATCCATCTATGCTAATACATCATGCTAAAACGATGATCATAGCGTACGGTTATTGGTCCGATGAAAGGGTGAGCTCGACCCATTTCGGAAGAGGTAGTTTCCATGAAATCGCAGCAGATTCGGTGGTGTTACGGCGATGACTCGTGCTCGAGGATTTAATCGTCTTCCATTCGTTCCGCCACGGGGGCGGGTTCATGAAAAGATCGTCGTCATCCGGCAGCTTGTACTCGTTCACGGTTTCAAAGGCGACCCGGGATTTTCCGTAATGATCTCGACATCGTCGCGACGAGTCGTTCGTTTCTGTCCTCGCCAGAGCTGCCGATGATTAATGTGCGTTTATGTTTCCGGTGCGACGGCCGTCCAGCATGTATACCTACAAGCCTAAATAGCCTAACATACAGATTCGATTCTATGGCTCTTTTCAACCAAACACAATTTTCTCCGTCACTTCAACGACTCGGTGAAATATCCCTTAGAATTTCTAAACGTTCGCCATGAAAAATGTAGAAAGTATGAAACCATGCGTCTTTGCACACGAACGGCGACTATGGCGAAAGGTTTAAGGGGGTAGGGTACACCCTGCACCTATTATATTATTTCAGTGTAACCAACCTCTTTTTTTCTTGATTTTTCCCCTACTTTCGACGCTCATATTATTAGATATAAACATAATCTCGTTAAATCACGAGCAGAGTGAAGTGCGTTGAACCTTCCTCTTTAGAATGAGCCCTTCCAGTCAGCCGTGACTCGGATAAAAATCGAGAGAGACTGCACGAACCGATTTCTAATAGAAAAGAAAAAACTGTCCGAAGAAGCTGTCCTGGGGCAGCGGCGTTTAAACGGCCGAGCGTGGGTGTAATTGAAAGGCGCGTAACGGCTGATTACGAGCCGCTGAAAGGGCTCTATTCAGCGGCGCGAGACACAAAAGTGCGTCGCCCCGGTCGGAGACAATGCCCGGCGCGGCACAAACCCGGCACATCGGCTTGATTAAAACGAGAATTAGGGAAATAAAGCTGGCTGTCTGTCCTAATTGCGACGGGCTTATCGCCGGGCCCTTATGTCGGACCGACAGCTTCGCTCTCGCTCGCCAACTAGCTTCATCGAAACAGACGTCTCCGGCGAGGAGACGACATCGCGAAATAAAAATGTTCTGCGTCGATCGTGGGAAGCAGGAATAACATAATAAAATGTTGATTTAATGAAATTTTTAAAGTGACCTTCATAGAGCTTCTCAATACCTTATAACATTTATTTCAAACATTTTTTATATCTCAGCGCAACATTTATTTCGGCGCAACGGTTCGATCAAATAAACACTATAAAACAATTCTACAAATTAATTTAAACTCTCAACGTTTCGATCCTTGTGTGGATCATTTTCAAGAACATTTTCTGTTTTAACAATCATACGATCGATAACAATAACAACATTTTTTTATATTACTTACAGTTTTTGAGATAGGGAAGTTTTGTCGAAAAAAACAGGCATTCCGACGCACTGTGCGTTGCCTCGCGAGAATTGTGAAATTTTGCAAGCGTTTACACGAGAGACTGCCTCCTCGAATGAGACAACGGCGAACAGGCTGCGCTTTACGAGCCCTTTCTCCCTTCGTACGGCTGGCCCGAAGGTCGAGGCACAATGTACAATGTACAAAACGTTAATATCCTGCGACGAGGAGTTAATGGACAAGCGGCGGCGGCGCGATGCTTCCCCGGTTACGTGGGCGCAGATAATATATAGTCAACGTAACAAGCTTCTAACCGGGTGCAACCCCTTTTGGTCCGTTTCGCGTGCCTACACTACCACTGGCAGCACGTTCAACGTGACGAGGACAAATTGCGGATACCGTTCGTCCCTTTTCCTCCCTCGCTACACGCGCAGCCCCTCTTCGGTCTAGTTGATGGATGGTCCTACCAGGTGATGCACCCTCTCGTTAGAAACCCACCCCCGTTACAGTCGCCCACCGTCTCGATTTTCCTGCCTTCTTCGCTTTGCTCGGCTATCCTTTCCACCCTCTATTTTGCTTCGGAACATTCCACATACATAATCTGTTACGAGGCATTAGCCGAGGTACCGTCGTTAATATTCGAACACGTTTCGTTCTTTAGCTGTAAAATTTTATGGGGTCAGAATTACGCAAGAAAATATATACCATTGGAATGGTACAGTTGCAGGTTAGATTTTCGCTGTAGAAAGTATGACTAGAATCGGTAAATAATTAAAATTAAAAAAAGGAATTTGTAACGCTCAGGGAACTTAATAAAAGACGAGAAATTAATGTTGTGAAATTTATTAATTAGTATTCATTATTTGTAATAATAAAAATATTAGAATTTGAAGGAAACAAAGAATTGTCGTCCAGTACCAATTACGTATTTAGTAGATTTTTCAGTCTGAATCGTAAAAAGAAAACATCGTTCACTTAATAATTAATTCAGTTTCACAATATTTGCATGGTAAAAAAAAGTCTTCCTGATATTCGTTTGTTCATTTAACGCGTGAAATAAAAATGAACGAGATATTATCCGAGGCTGTTTCTTCCGGTAGAAGCATCGGGCATGGTAACAGTTACCGGTGTCGCGTTAGAGGCAAGCTTTGAAATAATGTTCCGTGACAGAACGCGGGCTCGCCCGAACGCTCGCAACCGTGCAGCGTCGATGCAACCGTTATAGTGATCGGGGGACATTGGCGGCGGCGAGACAGCATTGTCAACCGATAAGCGTGGTCGCCGATCAACGTGACGAGACCTTGCGTGTGCCTCTCGCGGATTGGATTACCGTATCGATATCGAATTATACGCCGTCTTGAATCGATACCGGTCGACTTGAACAAAAAAGAGAAGAAAAAAATAACGAGAAAACTGGACCCCGGCCTCTGAACGAGCCACGAGAAAACAACGTGGTTTCTTTTACAGGGAATCCGAGACAAAGGAACACCCTGGTAGGCGAAATAAAATGAGCCATTATCAGGCGGATGACGTAAGTAGGGCAACTGCACCAGTGAATGAACATTTAATTACTATTATTGATATTTATTAATAATAATTATTGAAAGCGTTCATTTACTGGTGCAGTTACCCTATGTGTAAAACAATTTTTTGGATACATTTTCAACAATTATTTTGCAAAGAAGAATTAACAAATTATTTAAAGGAGAAAGAAGAGCCGAACAAGGTAACTAGAACAATTTTCCCGTGGACCAATGGCCTCCAAAGAACGGTCAGCTTTCGGAGATGTCCGAATCCGAAGGGATAGAGAATGGACTGAACGAAAGTCGACAGAAGACGAGACAGACGCGAAAGAAAGAGATAATATGGAGGGAACACAGTTGCCGTGCGCGGACTGCTAATTCTTTTGTGCGGTTTTGCGCGGATGGCTCTGCCGATGCCGTTTTCCCGGTTTCTGCCGGTCGTTGTTCTCGTTGTTGCTCGCCGATGCACGATCCACCGATGTCCGACGTCCCCCATTCACGGGGACAAAGTAACCGTGTAATCGAACCTCTCTCCGTGGAAGCTTCTTCCGATCCGCTATCTTCTTTCTCGCCCTCCTCGATCGGTTCCGTTTCTTTTTTCACGACAGGATACGCGGTTTCGCGTTCAGGGAACCTTTCGAACAAGTTTCAATACCGATCCGTACGATTCCTCCTCGATTTCATGGTTTTTACTTGCACTGACCCGATACGTGAAATTCGCATTGCTTCAAGAATAGTCGACAACCGTCGGAATAAGTTTCGAACAAAATTCCATTGATACATTTAGGAAACACTATCAAGATCTAAACATAACAAAAATCCATTATATAATTTGAACATTAATCAATGTAATGTTAATTTTTACAGACGCAATTATATATTTCTTGAAAATGGTCTCGAACTAGACCGAAACGTTGAAAAAAGTTATATTTATTTACAAAACTGAATCTGTGCGCCGAAAATACCAATTTATTTATTTATAATTATCGAAAGCCCGCAGCATCGTCGTCTTTAGAAGAGAAATGGCGGCGTTGCTCGCGTGCTGCTGAAACATACTGCAAACGGGGGTCGAAAAGTATTTATCCACTCGAATCCGATGAGTCGTGACTCCCGAGGCAACTCGTCGCGTCAAAATAAACATCTGCGTCCTCGATCCTTCAAGGACCTCTTCAGAGCTCCTCGGCAACCTCCGTAAAGAGGTCCTGAAGGGTCAGCGTGCGCGCGCGCGCGCGCGTGTGATGCGCCGACAAATAAGCTGCTGGTCCTCTTTCTCTCTCTTTCCTTCCATCCATTTCCGGCATTGAGCACGCGTGCAAAGTCAAACAAACGATCGATGGATCGGTCCCCTTCGAGCTGTCCCTGGGCCCCGTGATCCTGGAAAAACAGTTCAATATTGACTCGCGTTTCGAAATCAAACAGGATTTCGGCATTTACTTAGAAAAATTCCACAAATACGGCCATCGAAGTCCCATAAAAAAATAATGAAAAATAAAGAAGTTGAAAATTTGAATTAGCTATGTCCCTGCCTCATATTATGGAAAGGCGAAGGATTTATCAAGCGAATATTTGCACGCAGCGTGAATCCGAATGGTTGATCGAAGTCTGCACGGCGATTTCGTAAAAAGGAGGCGCGACTCCGTAAAATCGAATTCCTCGTCGGCAGGATTGTTCCTAGAGGAGAGAGTCCGTTAATTGATCGTCGTTCAGCTCGAGTTTAGACGGTGTTGGTCCGAGCAGCGTGTCCGCGGGTGGTCCTTGAAGGAGGTCCTTCTCTGAAAGCGGAAGGGTTGTTCTGGAGGGCCCCGGAACCTCGGCGTGGTGTCGCAGCGTGACGTCAAAATAACCAAATGTCAACAGTGTCGGTAGTCAACGGGGTTCTTGATCGAATTACAGAGGAGAAACGGGGCCGGTGGTTCGATCGAGACTAGGTGGTACCCGGGGCGCGAGCGTTTTCTGTCAATTAAGAGCAGCTGCGAGAGATTCTAGCAGCGGGCCTAAAATTTGAAACACCGTCGCGACACGGGGATAAAAACGGTGTCCATTCAGAGAATTTTCGCTGGACTTGACCGCGCCCATCGCCGCGGAAGAGCACCGGTAATTTTCGCCATCTCCCTAATTCCCGTCGGACACTGCCGGACACTGACCCAGTGCCGGCCCACGTTCACACCCCTTCGGACATTCAAGTGGACATTCACGCGCGAAATTACATGTTCCCGTCAACGTTCGACAATTGGCTTCTTCTTACTCGAATTCTACTCTTCGGTAATTATTTACTTTGAGGGCCTCCTCACCGATTTTGATACGATAATATGTTGTCAAGATCATCAAAAACGGTGAGGAGGTAGTAAATTCTCGAAGTAAATAATTACCGATAAGGAATTAATTTCTTTCAGTACATTAGATTGAAAATTCATTTCCAATCTAATTCCGCTATCGGAAGTCTCGAGTCGACGAGCCCGTGGATAGCGGAGGTTCGAAAGGATGCTCGTAACTTCGTTTTTAGCATTGTAATTTTAGAATCACCGAGCCCGATGTTCCGCTCCATTGAAAGGGAAGTTCTCGGTAGAGGACGGCGATGTCGCGGAAAACGACGCTCGTTTCCCACAAGCGGACGGGGCCGTCGTTAATCGGCGAGCACCAGCAGACATCAGAGACGACTGGCAAGAGAAACAAACAACCTCCGAGCCGTAACCGAAGCGACGGGCTTTTATTATCACCGTAAGCACGGCTTTATTACGTCGAAAGACTGCTTGGCCGAGACACGAACACGCTTTGACGATCGCCGACGCGTCGCGACGCTGCTGCTCGGCTCCCACGAGTACACCCTGTTGTCACGGACGTCTACGAACGTTCACTGTGAACGAATTCAACAACAAACACCGAAACAATCGGTAGGTAACACAGTGCAGAATTGAACAAGGTTATACACTAAAGTGATTTCGGCGCAAGGTTCGATTATTAGTAACAGCAAGTTTGCAAATTAATTTAACTCAACGTTTCTCGATTCCTGTATTTTCCTCAACATAAAAGTCCCCGCGAAGTTACCTGCTTCGAGAGGTGAACGCTGGATAGAAAGCGGAGCGCATAATCGATAGAGAAGCGGCCTCTGCGGCGAATATTCGGCCAGGAGACTGGCCCTCGCGAAATTTAGCACCTAGAAGACAGTTACGAGGCGATCCGGAGCCGCAGCTCGCTAAACCGCTAATTTCACAGTCGTTTAAACGACGATAACTCATCGAGATTTACTACGCAGCCGCGGGGACGCATTTGACATCATATTCCATTAAGGTGGGATCTTCTTTGCGCGTCCGAATGCAGCGTTTTGCGATCCATGCGCCAATTATACTCCATGGAAATATTCTAGAATGTTCCACGATTTTAGTACGTCGTTGATTATCAAATCAGAAACATTTGTACGTATAAAATTTCTAGAATTTCTGGAATAGAATTTCACGATTGTGTCTTGTCAATCGTATCCGTGTTCAAGCAAGTTTGTACCGGGAATATTCATCATGATAAATGTATCGATCTTTCTGATATTAATTTGTCAATTTGATAATGATCTTTTATTGATCTGGGGGGTGGACAATTCGGCAATTAACGTGTTGAACCGCACGTTTTGACATCACGAGGAATTTCAAAATGTCAACAGACCGGAAGTTCTGGCGTTCTAAATTTCTCGAACAATTAAACTCGTGCGCGTAAACGTTCCACGCTTCTTCCAGCGATTAGGAGAGAAAGTGAGATAGAGGGGGTGAAAGAGAGAAGGGACCAGCTGTAGAGGAAAATAAAAGAAACCGTCCAGCGGAAACGATGATCCAGTTACTCGAGTCGAATCGTTGTCGGCTCGTCCCCTCGATCGCGTCCAAGTGGAATCCGTCTCGGAATGATCGAAAATTCTCATTGATTCGCGTAACGGAAGCGGAACCGACATTTGCATCGGCTTGGAATCGTGCCACTAGGGCCCCTCTCCATCAAATGTCCGACGGGGGAGATCGCCGGAACAGGTCGAGAAGCTTATTTTAGTTTTCCCGAAATGCGCAAACCGTCGGATCCGTCAGAGCTGTCGCTCGAGGAGCCGACAGCCGACACAATGAGTCCTTTCGTATCCTCTTACGCATGCGAATTACACGGATCAGGGACCGTCAATGTCCATCGATCATATTTTGTGCCCGGAGAATTCCCTTTACTTCTTTCTCGAATCTTTTTGCCCTTCGTCCGACGACTTCTCGCGATTTTTCACCTGCCGATCGAACCACTCTGATCGAGACACGCTGAATGACTTTTTTACTCTTGGATGATAGATTGTTGTATTCTCGTAACTATACAAAATATATATTCCCCACCATCGTTCGAAATTTCCTGACTATTTTTGATTTGTAAGGTAAAACCATTCTGAGTACGAGAAACAAATTTTTTGAATGTCTTACGGATTTAGAAAAAAAGAAAGCAATTTCTCATTCGACATGTTGTCCACTGTCCAGCGCACAAAGTCGCCGGAGGGAAGTGACCTGTTCCCAGAGGAGCGTCTCGAGAATTTCTGCGAGAAAAATTCCGAATTCGTTTGATCATCGAGCGAGAGGTGAACATCGTCCGCTAGGTCCGAGTGAAAAGAAACGAGGCTGCGAGCAATGGCGTGACGGGAAGTCGTCTCGTCAATGGCCACCGTGTATAGGCAGCTTCGACAATGAACGAGAGCCGAGCTCCAAGGGAGCAGAACCCCCTTCGAACCCTGTACGAACGTTCTCGAGGTGTAAATGCCACGAAATGGCATTAAAGGCACCTCTCTACCTGCCCCGTACACTTTCCAGTCCACTCTTTCTCTCTCCCATTTTTTCTTACTTCTTCTGTATGACTATCTCTCTTTCACCGTGTTGCTCTTTTTTCTCCTTTCGCGAGATTGAAACGTAACGTTGACGCATCGAGGTCCATTCACCGGGAGAAGACTCGGGGCACGTCAGCGTCTTTCCAGGAACCTCTTCTTTTCACGGCAACCTCTCTCTTTCCTATTCATTCATACTTTCCGGGCTCATTCTTCGCGTGATTCTCCTTCTTTCTTCTCAGCCGCCGCCACCCGGGGCTGACGATCGTCGACGTGAATCGGGAGCGAACGACTTCTCTTGGATCGATGTTCCCTGATCGACACCCTCGGGGCCTCGCAAATATTCCTGTCTCGTGTAAATTCTCTTCGCTCCAGAATGTCCTTCTTGAAAATCTCTTTGATTCATCATTAGAAGCTACAAGTCTTCCCGAGCTGCCTTCCAAACCCAAACGTGTCGATTCGGATGTGAATCATGGTGCTTAAGGCCAAGCTTAAGGACACCTTTGCATTACTTCCGGATCAATAAAATTATTAAAAAAGGAAGTGAACGTCTGTAAAATTGATATAGAGGATTTCCATTTTGCACAGATATCAATTGGTCCAATCGCAAGGACCAACAACAAGCTAGGAAGAAGAAGTAAGAACAAATTAGCAACAGTAATATTAGATAAGAATTGGAAAAGCAGGAATCATCGAGTGCTATCAACAAATTCATGATCGTAAAGTGATTCGGCACAGTGTCCTCATCCGGCGACACTGATCTAGCAGGGTTTCGATTTCAGGAGTCGCGTAGCTACCTGCCCGGGCGTTAGATCGCGTTAGGTTGCGTTAGGTGTAAACAGGACCCTCCCACGCGATCTAGATCTCATAATACGCTGATATATCACAGAGAGAGATAGAAGAGACACGTGAAAAGCAGCCTGGCCACGCATGTACCGTCCGGATTAGCTTCGTTTCGGGGGGGCCGTTCACCTTTGATCCTGCAGGATCGTTCTCGTAGAGAAGTCTAAGGAGTAGGAAAGACGAGAAAGGAAACCACGGAGAAGCCATTCATACCCCCGGCTAATCCTGTGATTCCGTGTACCCGGGGCCTCCGTATTCGGGGCCATTCTGTTTTCCTCCTCTTCCTCCGCCTATATCGCCCATTCAACAAACAAAAGTAGGATCTCTTTCAAGGAATCTGTAACGCTATCCTGTTTACCGACAGGATCCTCTTGATCTATGGCGTCGGACGGAATATCTCTTCTTCATGGTCCTTCCAATTGATTTGTATTAGGCTGCCGGTTTCGTCGAACCCGACACGTTTCCTTGCTCGATCATCCAGCGAAATTCGAATGCAGACGTTGCAGTTAAGTGGAACGAACTACAACGATAGTCAATTGTTACGAAAAGTGGCTCTTACGCGGAGAGAGGAAGCTTCCGAGTTCGCTGTAAGCAGTAAGAACCATTTGCGAATTTTTTCTTTGAATTTAAATTAATATCGTCTCGTATATTTAAATCAATATTCAACATGGAATTTTTTTAAATTTTTATTTCGTTCGAAAACTGATGATTGACTATGGAATTTTTGAGGCGTCAAAAGTTGTTTGACAAACTGTTAGACAATTGTCCAATGAGGTACAACGAGGAGATCGTTTTCGGAGGCAGGACTGAATTTTAGATCGATTAACGTGCGAAACGAGTGGGAATGAGGCAACGGAGAAAGGGAAGAACGGAAAGGCTTTCGCTCCGGTGAAAAATGAAAGAGGCGCGAGACCGTTCACGAACATTAAGACAAATTTTACTGGTCGATGCCCACGGACCATGGATTCTCGCGAGCGTGTGCTGCACGCTGTGCAACAACCGTTCACAGAGAGAAAGAGTGAGCGAGGGAGAGAGAGAGAAAGGGAGCAGGTAACTCTTTCGATCGGGGAACAAGGGCACCCCTGATCTTTCTGGGCCGTCGCGCAGCAGGCCGCCGAGTTTACCCCCTTTTATTTTGATTTATTCGACGTTAACTCGCTTTGACGGCCGACCGGGGCCCGTTGCGCCTCTGAATGCCCTGAATGCCCTGAATGACGGCCCAGGAGACTCGAAACGAATCTGAAACAGTGATAAAGAACCATTAGGCCGACTACGTTGCCCCGGAAGTGTTGGCAGCTTCCTTTATCAATGAAATTCTACGTTTATTGGAATTTATTCCGTTCAGCGAGCACTTACAGCGGAACGATCGGTAGTTAATGATCGTCGAAAGAAAGGATCTAGCAGACTAAGAATGGTGAATCGGCCCCAACCTCGATTTTTATTGAAATTGTATGGAAAACATTGGTTTTAAAAAATTATATAGATCTAGATCCTTTCTACACACATACAGGACGTCCTGTTCGAAGCGAATCACTCGAATATCTCTGAAAAACAATATCAAAAAAGTGAACGAAAGTTCGTGCATCGACAAAATCGTGTGACGCGATCGAGGCGAAGATAAACGGGGACGATAAATCGATCTCGAAGGGATGACGTATTCGGGGGCGCGTTTTTTTCCGATAAAGATGGAAATTCGCCACCCCATGGGAGCAGAAGGGGTAACACATGTCGAAACGCGATCAGTTAAGATAGGATGGGGTTGGATCCGGCCGGTTTTTACCCCAAAAACCTCTGTCCGGGGTCGTAAATCAAGGGGCGTGAAATCAATTACCACTTAGATCGTGATCCGTGACTCCGTACGGTGAACCTGTCGTCGGACCGTTTTCTGCGAGCGGGGAGACACGATTTTTACGCAAAAAAAATTCTCGACGTATAATTAAGTCGTACGCTCGCGAAACGATTCCGGCAACCCCTCGCGTCACAGCGTCGTTACCATGGAACCTGCTCGAAAAGCAGCTGTGGACCTGGCTTGAAAAAAACTGCGGGGCGTATCGCGACAAGTAACGAGGCGAGAGGGTGTTTTTCAAAAAAGCCTCGAGTAGTTTGGATATTATTATTATTTATTACAATAAATGTTGAATATTGTCGGCGCTACTTGTTCTGTTCTGTTCCTCTTTGAAGGTACACTACTGAACGGATAAATCAGTAAGAGGGTTGATTCGCTCGAGAGGGCTCGACGAAGCTACAGATAAGATAAAACTTGTACAAAGGGAGCCGACGGAATCGCGGCAGGATCGTCCTCTCGAGACATCGAGGAATCCGTCGATTTTATCTACCGTCAAGCGCAACGGATACTCTCTTCTTCTTCTTTTTGCCGGGGACCCGAGCCCGGAGCAAATCCTGGCAAAAAGAAAGGACGACGAGCAAGGAATCGAACCGTGCCGTCTCGGTATAATGGACGATCGATTTCTACTGATTTCTTGCACCGTGAAACACGGATCTTCTCGCTGTTCTGTGCTCGCTCTCTCGAACACACAAAGCGGCGTCCGGTTTTCCAGTATTTCGGCAGTCCTTTGACGACATTCTCTCGCACACAAAACTTCTTAATTATAGGTTTTTCGTGAATTCTCCTCTTTCGTTTCTGTCATGTGTCCGGCACTGACAAAGACAACCTGAACAGTCACATTACTTTCGTAATTGAAAACTGAATATACATTAGTAAATTTTATTTAATTATCCGCACGATGCGGTAGGTAGAATTTTCGATTGTTTGAGCGACTCGAAAGGATGATAGCTCGTGAAGGATCGAGATCGAGGAAGTTTACCTGCCTGTCAGAATTGCTCTGTAGGAGAGGAACCAGCCCCAGGGCGTTCGGGGAACGTTCACCCCTTTCCACGCGTCGAACGTCAATACGTCAGCGAGCGAGACGTCGTTTAAGCCGATTCCTGACGTCCTCTCTTATTTGCCCGTTTCGGGCATAATTCGGAGGCGAGGATACGTGCGACAAGTCGGCCGAAATCGCGGATTATTCCGTACATGGGAAAGGCAAACACCGCCTCGGTCAAACCGACCGTGTAATAATCGACTACGGATCGAAACCGTGTCATTTATTCGGCATCGAACGGCCAACGAATTCCTCTCCCTACTTTCTCCAACCATGTATCCATTTTTATTTATTTATTGTTTATTTTAATGTGGTCCCGGTACAAAAGGTTTCACAGGTTTCCCAAAAGAAAAATCCTACGTAATAAATCCTTAATAAATGTGTTGTGATTATCGATCGTAAGATTGTTAATAACAAGATGTATTGTTATACACCCTTGTTATACACCCTTAATCCTGAAGGGTTAAGTAAAGCAAGATGGAATAGAGAAAAATCTGTTCTCTAAGGAGATTTGACGTCGTGCAAGGACGAAGGATTAAAGGGATCGCGAGGGAGGTACTAGGGAGCAATTTAAAGGATCCTGGAGTCTCGTTAGAGCGTCAGGACGAGGGAGGATGTACAGGCGTCCCTCTTTTTGCCGGTGGGTCGAGCCGAAACTCCGCTTTATCCGAGGAAATTCAATTATGCAACGAACAGCGAGAGAAAAAGAGGGAGAAAGAGACGCAGGCGCCGCGACGCTCCCGTCGGCCATTGCTACATCACCATGGATACAAGGGAGGAGACGAAGAGGAGACACCGTGGAAATGGTATCGATCCACTCGACCACCCTCGCACAGTTCTGCCTCCCTCTCTATCGTCTCGCGAAAGTATTTCTACCGCTCCCTCGCAAGAGTCCTCTCTTCGCCGATTAATCCTCGCGAATATCGCCAACTGCAAATGGTTTCTTCCTCGACTAAACTTCCTGAAGAATAGAATTTTATTTATATTATTCAAATTGTGTATATATGTACCAACCTAACACAAGGAAAAGACTACTGAAAATTGATTCTAGCGAATCAAGTTGGCTGCCGCACAACACTCCCAAACAACGCGTTAAAATCTATCTTCTCCGATCGAAAATTGTAAAAATACAAACGTTCGAAGAGAAACCGCAAGATGCACGACCGCGGCTTTTTAGTGTGTACGCATGATCGCGGTTCGAACAAGGAAAATAAATGACGCAGATTCGTCGAGATTCCACCGGAGGGTAGGTACTTTTTTCACGGAGAAAATGACGAGACTCTAACGGTACACGTCCGAGAGTAGTCTCTCGTCTCGATTGTCTTTGCGGTGTTCCCTCGACCGCGAATATCGCGAGGCCGACCGCAGAATTTCGACCGCACCACCGTCACGTTTCATCTTTTTTATTCAACTCGACTCGACGCGGAACATTATACACGACTTGGCTCCGAACATCCTCTTCAATTTTCCACGACGGTCTACGCCTTGCTTTCTTCAGGAAATAAAGAAGGAAGAATTGATAGAAGAATAACTATCGTTACCTTTCGAACCGAAGATGTTGAAATTTGCTGTTGCTGGATTAATATCGTTTTCTTGAAAATTATTATGAAAAGAATGGCAACTTAATTACTAAATTGCAGTGAATTGCAACAATCATGCACTACTTATAACAGTATTAATTTTTTCATTTTGTTTGTTTTTTTTTCTTTGTAAATACTTGTGTAAAAAGGGCTTCTGCCCATCTATAATAATAAATAATAATAATTTCTATTCGTATGTGGAAGATACCGAGTGCTTCCGAACGAAAGTGAGAGATTGTATAGACAGTTGAAGAAGGGGTGTGCAAAGCGTTGCACATCGAGAAAAGGAGCACGAGCACAGTGGAATAAACAGGGCGTCGTCGGTAAAAGCGCAACGAGTAGACGTTTTCCCTTTTTCCCGTTTTATAATCCGCGCGTAAGAGAGACGGAGAGAAAGGTAGAGTACGTCGAAAGGGGTGGCCCTCATTGTACGACATAATTTACTGTCTGCAAACAGACGGGGCGTCGATGTAAAACACGTGCAAACAGAGGCCATGGGATTATAGCGGCACAGCGCGGCGTAAAACTCTGTTCCTGTTCTCGTCGCTGGAGAACGGTGTCGTTTTCGATTCAATGCCCGTGGAACAGGGATTTATTTCGAGCCGTGTAAAATGACTCGAGTTGGATTGAGTCGTATACCTACTCCGGTGTGCCGTTTGCACGTTGCACTCTCCCTATTTTTTTCTCTCCTTTTCGATCCATCAACAGCACACTAGATCTCATGAAATCGTGAAGGATCGTGAAATTTTCTCGAGACTCGAAAGCTTCTCCAGGTGTTGTATTCTGGATACTTAATAACACATATTAAGACTCTTAATGCAAAATAAAAATTGTTGACATATCACGTTTGGCCTCGTTTTAATCAGCACAATCTTTCACATACGTGACTGCACCAGGAACTGCATGTGTTCCCTCGCAATCCTCGAAGTAACAGAAAGCGAATGAGAAGAGGAGAGAACGACAACAGAAAACTAACAGGAGACTCGTGGAGTGGCTGAGAGAAGCAAACAGAGCTCGACGATTGAAAAGAAAAAAAGCGCGTTCGTTAGGCGAACGGAACGGGGTTCGAGGGGTGAAACATTCGTTCGGCGATACTTGGCCTGGCGGCGTCGCCATACGAATCTAATTGGCACTAATTTCCAGGACCTGTTCCGCCGAATGGTCGAAACGCAAACAAGGAACACGGACACGGGGATACGCTCAATCGGTCGCACAATATTGACCCTCGCGGAACAGCCAGGAACGAATGGAACATAATACACCTACGCCCCCGCACCCGGCAAACGAGCTGCCAAAGCGCTCCCATTCAGCAGGCTCGGGGGAGAGGCGAGTATTGACAGCCGGTCATTAGAACCGACGACGAGACAGAGAGGACGAGGTACTGGATCCTTCAAACTGACGTAAACGATCCGTCGACTGGAGAGGTTCGACTGACGAAATTATCCAGAAGTACAAACGTATTTTCGCGCTCTTCCAAATCAGAGACTGCTTTAATGAAACTTTAATTGTCCATTACACAAGTAAATGCCACAAATATGGTCATCGAAGTCCCTTTAAAAAATAATGAAAAATAAAGAAGTTGGAAATTTGGATTAGCTATGTTTAAATTTCTCAGCGACCAGGGCTGTCCTTCTCTACGTTCGGCAAAAGTTAAAGAATAGTGTCCCTGCCGCATAAATGTCTCTCGGCAGACCCGTGCTGTGGACTAATATCGATAAAATACTGTAAATGCATCGAATCCCCTGTCGAATGATAATAGACGTGAACAGAGAGCTCCCTCGATATGATCGAACGATCAGTTCAATACTGACGCTTTTAATTATCTCGACGAGTGTTGAATCGTCCTGTACAGCCGGATCCACGCCCAGTAGCAGTCTTCTCGATGCTGGTAATGCGATACCCGGAGCACACTACCTGAGCCGAAATTCTGTTTTGGTGTGTGTCTGTCTGCGGGACAAGCTCTCGGAAACTTGTCAGCCGGGCCTTTTCGACTCTTGACTTTGACTGACATTCGTATTGGCCAGATCGAAAGGTTCGACCAGGTTCGACGCACGCGAGATTCGACGGTTCGGGGGTTTATCGCGAGACTGGTCCATCTGCTCTTCTATGGGACGGGGATTGAAGTCGGATCGTTGATTATAATACAGGAATTATAGGACATTAGAAGAGACGAGTAGGGGAAGGTTCCAGAATGTTTTCCGTGGATCGTGTTCGGTGAACGACGAGCCAAAAAACCGCGGATCGGACAACGTTTATGGAACACGGCTCGGTGTTGTAACAGTTAATGGATCCGAGTACTTAACGCGCGGAGATTCGACGGCCTTATGTCGTGTCGTAATGCCTCGTAATGGGAGTAAATGTTGCACGTCGCCGGCGCTCGTGCAACAAAGCGGCTAGCTGGTCATAGTCGGCTGACCATGAACCCAACCGATAGGCTGCGAGTAAGCATGACGGTGCGACCGTAGAAACCTCATGGCCAATGAGCCGTTACAGGGAAGTCGAGCTGTCATCGTACATCGACCGACAATTCGCACTTTTCCACCTAGGCAATGGGACATCATTTTTCATTACCCGAATTACAAGAAACTTGAGTGATATAGAAGCTATTTTCTTTTTCAATGCGTTTAACAGGCATTTTCTAATTTATCGAGTGCCTCCCACCGTTTTAAATTACACCTACAGAAAATATTGTCGTAAATGTGCATAAAGTCTACAATCAAACTGGAGCGAATTAGAAAGCTATTGTCTAATGTACAATTTTCAACACGGAATTATATAATTTACATTTATTAATTTTTACACTTATTAATTTATTATTTTTTGAAAATGGTCTTAAACTAGACCGAAACTTCAACCTATTTATTTAAAATTGGCGATCGTGAACAAAGTAAACAAATGTACAATGTACAATGATTTTTATTTCTGAGAAAATCCATACGCGCTGGTAGAATCCCACTTGTCGACGGCCAATTTCAGAAGGATTGCGCGATCGGTTGTTTGAGGTGCATTATACAGGCTCACGTACGGTCCCAGTCTCGACGAGAGGAGAGAGAGAGAGAGAGCGGAGGCAGGATATGAATATTTCGGAGGGCAGTGGGACACGTGGCCCCCGGGGGTGAATCGGCGAGCATTCAGCGCGCTTCAGGGGGTGGACAGGGGACGAAATCGTCGACGTTCGACGTCGTTTCCTTTCTGTGAACGGGACACACGGAACGGCGGAGCCGCTTTTCAGCTACTCGCTGTCGCGTTCCCTCAGCCTTTGCTCGATCCCGAGGCCTAAGCCCTCGGTAATTGCCGGCATCACGGGGGATCTACGGCGACGATCCACGCGACTGCCACGAATCGGCGCGACTGCGTTTAATTACACGTCACGCGCCCTGGTCCCGGCCAGACGTCTCTATTATCCTGTCTATGGCGAATTCGAGTCGGCCCGAAGTCAGAAAACAAACAGCCTCTCTCTTCTCTTTGGGAGAAAGTCCTCCTAATAAGTAGAGCACCGATCCACAGTGCGCCATGCAATGGACAAAAATCAAAATAATCATAGATTTACAATTATTGAATTCAATTAAATGTTGTGATTATAATGAGGCAACTTGTGCCTATTACTTTTATATTTACAGCTCGGTACGTAATTTCTCGTAATTTCTTCGAGAAGAGAACATTTACTATGATCATTAATGACCAGCAAATGAAAAATGAAAATTATTAATTATTTTATTAAATATGTACTATGTAAAAATCAATTAATTTAATTTATAAAAAAAAATTATATGAAAATTCAATATAACTATCTAATCGTTGGTCTACCGATTTTCTTGAACGCGGATCGAAATGATTACGATGATGATCATTGAAAGAATGCGAGACAGGTTCGATAGAAGTCGAGGATTTAGTTCCGAATCGGATCGTCGATCGTGGGCAACGTATGTCGTTTCACACTGGCTGCGCAGATCGTCGATTAGGCTATCACCGGGCCCGATCGTGAACAGTCGAATAGGATCGATCGCGAGCTATCCATTACCGTAATCCACTTTGCGCCGTGTTTCTTTATGATGCAGATGTTCCTCTGACACCGTTGCACAAGGGTTGGCCCTCGTGACACTGCGATATGCAAATCGCCACGCGTTTTAATCCCGTTTCGAAACGTCGGGGACCGTGTTGTCTAAAGTCACACCGTTCGACCAAGTCGCTGGAGATCTCAATCGCGAGGCTACTTTTCCATACAAAATGTTTGCCCTTTTTTATTCTCGTCTCTTGCGATCTCTTTGGCTCCTTAATCCTGCGAGAGTCAGTAGCATTGAAAAGGGCTCAGCATTTTTACATTGAAAACTTGTATCTTCTCTATGAAACATACATGTACAACCCCATATGTTCAGAAAAATTTTCAAAGTTTAATAAAGAAGAAATTTAGTAGAATTAGTTAGATATTTATACTAACTCTGTCCTATATTATATAGTTTTTATATTATTATTTTATTATATTAACTAATAATATTATACATTATATAGTTATTATCGAATGTAACGCATCCCAACATAATTTCTCAGCGATTTCTACTGGAAGCAGAGTTTTCCTGGGGGACGACAGGACATTAAAAAAGGATCAACGAGAGTGCAGAGAGTATCGCTCAGTTAGAGACGCGTCTTGGTACCTGCGCCGTGCACGCGTCGCGTACTCATTGTCCCGTGACGTTGATTTGACGTAATTGCCACCAGGAAGGAGACGAGCGGGGCAGAAATGATTGGGATAAGCCGGAATAAGCCGGGATAAGCCGAGCGTGGATCACGAACGGGCTCTCTCTCTCGTGAACTCCGACGTAGCTTTTCTCTATCGTCTGCCCTCCAAGGGGACGATAGAAAACACCTCGCACCCTCTGATATCGCGCTCGGATCCGTCCAACGGATTTATTTCAATCCACCGAGACCCCTGCCCACCACCGGATCCTCCTCCTTGGCAACAAATTAATTTTTATACCGTCCCCTGCAATTTACAGTCCGCTTTCCTAATTGGAATTTGTGCTCCAGTGTCTCTAGCGATCAATTTAATTTAATTATTAATAACATAGCTGTTCCGGTTGACCTAAATTTTCCAGTAAATGTTAGATTCCTTATAATTATGAAACGGCTATGAAGAAACGTGAAAGGTAGTTGAGTAGAGACAGGGGTGCGATACAGGTTGACAAGGGTGTCCGAGGAAGGGTTGCCGATTATCCGGTCGCGTATTTACGAGGTTGCACCGAGCCGTGATTAGCATGTCACCTAATTCGGCGTGTCCAGAACATTTATTTAAATTTTACGCTGTTCCCTGATGCAGATGCGCGAAGGGGTAGCTCCGAGGACATCCGGGATCCGTGAAATCGCGTGCCCCCTCGAGGACAAAGGAGCCCCGTGCATTCGTACCACGTACAACCGACTAATTGGCTTGCTCTCGATCCTTCGAGATAATATTCGTTTTCTTTCTCTTCAACCTACAACTTCAAAGCGCCGACAAACGCCGTGTAATCGCAGCCATTTACATCGAATAAATGGGAACTTGCGAATGATCATTATGCGAACCTTTATGCAAAATAAAACGTGTCCGTATCTTTCCAAGAAGAGAAAGCTACATAAAAATATATTTTTTTAAAATACCACGTTTTTAAAAACGGACTAAAAAGTATAAAATAATTTTTCTTATAAATATTTTCGTAGCAATTCAAATATTGTCGTCGGCTGTTTCGTGTTGATTGCAGAGGATCGCGGTTGATCATCCGCTCGTGGTTGTTATTAGAAAATAGCTGGGTAGCATAGCTGATCCGTTTAATTGAATCGAGGAGGAGCATGAATCCTGAGGATTCCGTGCGCATAGCGATCCAGCACCCCCGATTGCTGGGCTTAGGGTTGTCTCTCTTTTCATGCTTCTCTCGCATGCTCAGGTGTCCGCTCCCACAGGCTTGGTCCTTCACCCGGGGATATTTAAGTGTTTGACGTTCGCATTACGCAGGAATCCACTCGCTCCTCGGCCGAGACGAAGGAACAATCGCGGAAGTTTGCTTCTATGACAGGACACAACGGGAGAAACGCTCTTTGGAAATTTCTACGCAAACGTTAACACTGAACTGAAGCACGAAACATGTGAAACTTGAAACACCAACAAATTTTTACATAATTTAAATAATTGTGTATAGTGGTTCCTTTTAACAAAACAATGTTATATGTACAACGATTCGAGAAGGGCTCCTATCTACAGTCCTGGAAAACTTCATTTCGCAACGTTGAAATTTTACGGACTTTTTGTGAAATCGACCGGAAGTCCTCTTCTCCGTTCAATTTTTCACGCCGCGAGAAAAAGGGTTTTGCGCGTCCGATCGGAAAAATCGCACGCCGAAGGGCTGGGAAAAAGATGTTCCACGAGCCCCAACGGTTCAACCACGAAAGGGTGAAGATCCATGGATCGTTCTGCATTCTCCGATTCGTTCCTTCCTTGCAGCGAGTTCATCGAGAGGGAAAATCGTTCGATTCCCGAATTCTGCGTGACCAATCGCTACTCTCGACGATAAATATGCGCGTTGATCGGTGAAGTATGCGACCACAGATTTTACAACCCTTAATACACCTTTGCTAAACCCTTAACGCATAACTACCCTCTCGAGAAAAAGGAACTAGAAGGGTTGATCGGATCAAATGTTTCGTTCAGAACCCAGGCAACTTTCAGACAATAATTCGGAATAATTAAAGAAGAAAATAATAATTTAATTTTGTAAAATATTGCACGGTCTCGTAGGGGTAATTAAATGGCGTGCAGCATATTGCAAGCACAGCGCAACTAGCGCTCATTAGCGCGGCGCGCAGCACCTGCCCGTACCACGTCATAATTTATGAGAGCGACAGGGTAACGATTAGGTAATAAATAGTGGGACACGACCCATCCAGCCTTTCCACCCTCTCCCCCTCTCTCTCTTATTCACCCTTCCCATGTCTCTCGGTCTCTGTTTCGGGCCGAGCTCTCCATTCGTTTCCATCGATTCGGGGGAGTGAATTAATAAAAAGACCCCCGGCTGCTCCTCGGCGCACAGATGTGGACCCTCCGCGAGGGGGCTGTTTCTTTTATTTTTATTGCCAAGGGTTAATAGAATAGTTTGCATTCTCCGAATGTCGGAGTACAAAGGTATATTACATTCTCTGCGAGCGAGCGAACACAGGATCGTTTAAAAACCCACCCCCACCTGCAGACCTCGCTTTTTCTGGAGGAAATGATCGATGGATACACCTTCTTCATCTTAACGATTCACGATCTTTCTCTTGAGACCAAAAAAAGAAAAATTTTATGTGTTTCTCTTCGTTGATGTAAAAATTTTACAAATCTATATGAATAAAAATTAAATGCTGTTCGTTGGTGAGCGCATCAGTTTTAAGAAATATTTTTTTTCTCATTTTTAGTTTGTTTATACATTTCCAATAGCTTTGGGGGACGATCCGCAGCATGACTCACAGGGTTGCGATCTCGTAACGAGTGTTAAACAATTTAAGCCACGCGAAAAAACGTTGTAACGCTTGTGTACCTCGCAAGGGGAGATGATGGCCTCTCGCGGCGCCGATAGTTACACGAATAGGGTTGAACGCACGAGGGTTCGAGCTATCTATCGAGCTTGCGTGAGATCGCAAATTCTAAAATCTCGCCGACCGTCGATCGTCCTCACCATTATACCAGAAAATGATTAGTAGTCTTTAAATTCCTGCCTCCGTGGATTTTACAAATTAATTTCTCTGCGAACAATTACAAATTGATTTATCTACACTCGACGAATAAAAAGAACTACGAGAACATTCTTGAACGCGTAAAAAATTTATGGCATCAAGATAAACGGGAATATTATTTATTTAGTCTACTCCAAGATCCGAATGATTCACCTGCGAGCACGGAGCGCGCGTGTTCTAGGACAACGGGGGAGGCGCGGTTATTTAAATCCGCTCGCGTATTTAAATCCCGCCCCCGTTAAATGCAAAACAAGACGAAAGGGGGACAGGAAAAACCATAAATCACGGTAAAAACGCGCACGTGCGACCACTCGACGCCTGAAACCGAACGAAAACTATTAACCCCGTTACACGGGCCCCTGTCGCTACCCTTGTTCAACGGGGGCGACGATGATCGGCAACGAGTTTTGCATACGTTCCAATTTCGTTCGGCACCGCTGTGATTTCTATTATTAAATTGTCCAAACGATTCGCAATGTTCGCATTACCTATCGTTGGTTAACATAACGTTGAGTATACAGAAACAAACTTTTCAGAACATCTAATACAACCCGACGGGAGACGTCGAGGATCTACAAAACATTTTATTGATAATGCTTTTCAGCGTTCACTACATTTATTTACCACAAAATTTATTCGCCGAACATTTAATTGCGGATGAAATGCAATTTAGTTAATCGTACAACAATCTTACGATCGATAATTAAAACACAATTAAGAATCAAACAGAGTAAGAGAAACGAATGCTTACCGGAAGTGGTTGCTCCTCTGACAGTCTGGGGCTACTCTAATCGTCGCGATGCCACCGGTCGCGCTAGTCCCTAGCACGAACAAGTTCTTACGAGTGCACAGTCCGATTGCAGGCGAGTGCACTCGGCAACGGAGGCTGCATTGATCAGGCGCGGCGATCCGTGAAACGCGTTTAGCTTGTTGGCACACAGAACTCCACGGGACACACGTCCAACACTCGCGAACGAGCCCACGTGCGCGCACCAACAGATCCAGATTCGAGATCGGTTCATTTCACACGCGAGGCGCGATCAAAGCAATGGGGGTCTATTTATCATTCTACCTTTTTCTGCTTCGCAAGTTTCCACGAGAAGTGAAAATGTTCGGGCCCCCAATGGTCGTGAATCTCTCTTTCGTAAATAGAGAGACGTCTTCGAAGAGTATTATCGAAGCCTCTTTCTTTTATTAATAATATTATTCTCGATTTTTCGTTATCCTATATAAATTAAAAATAAATAATAAATGCATCAAATCCGCGTGCTAATATTATGTATCCGTATATACATTAATGCGGATACAGAAATATTTGGGTTTGTGCTGAAAGCTAAACAAGAGCTGAACTAAAATCGGCGTAAAACGAGACTAAAATCGAGCTCGTAACCGGAAGCGGACTCGCGGCAACGAGCTTTGTTGACGATAGCTTCTCGACGATCGTTATACTCGCTCGTTTACGAGGACCTACCGCGTGGACCGTGCGAGAAGCTCGTTCGTGTCGAACATCAGGAGCATGCATGCGGGCATATGTGCCCCATTGTGACGCGATCAACGCAGTCAAATGAGCAGTCACCGATCACGTCCACCACTCGCAACGATATCGACAGGCTCGCTGGAGAGTACGATCCACGACGAGAGATCCTTTCGAAATCATCAAACCGTTAAGCGCAGTTTCTACATAGTGTATCTCGACTGACGTTCGACTATTTCTCCCTGGAAAAATAATAGTCTCGAAACAATGTGTTGCATTTGAACGAAGAACTGAAAAACTATTTTTTAATTTCTCATTCGTCCAAAATGGCGGCCCCCAAAGAAGCTTTCCTTTAGCCAATCCAAGTCTTAGGTATATTTTGAAGATGCTGATTTATTCCGCCAGAAAGGGGCGCGTAGGTTCGTTATCGGAACGAGTTTCGAGACTGTAGAAGAGAAATGGCGGTCCCTAGGGCAGATGCGTTTCTGTCAAAACACTCGGAGTCGTGTGTCAGTCGTGGAAAAGTGGAGACCGGCTGAGGAGCACGCAGGAGGTAAACGAAGATCGAGGGGATCGTGCCTCGGGGCCGGTTGGCTCTCGCGATCTTCGCCCCCGTGATCGTATTTAGGGAAGAACCTTGCCCTCCGCTCCCGTCCCTTTGTCGACGGAATTAGATCCCGGAATCATTGCCCGTAAATTCACTGGCGAACGGACGAATAAAAGGGGATTGCTTTGGGAATCGGTCTCGGAGACGGTGGAAGGACAAACACGCCGAAGAATGTCGGTGAATTTCTTGAGGATCGTCTTGTTCGTTTTTGTTTACATCTCTGACACATACTTTCCGACGACTTCCGCGTACTTGTAGCTGTTATGGGAACGAATGCAAATATAAATAAAAACGTGGTAAAAAGTACGTAACTAGCGGTTATGGAATTTATCCTCGAAACTCCAATGTTTGTTCCTAATACGCAATATAGCTTTCCGAAATTCACTGAAAACGTATTACTTTTTAGTAAATTTTTTTAATAAATTTTATTTCATTTATAATTCGATGACTTTATAATTCGTGTTTTCAGAGTTCGTAGTGTCGGTAGCAGTTTCTCACGTAACTTCCCCCGGAGATTGTTTATCGTTCGGCTCGCACTTCGTTTCCTGCGAACTGCTGATAAACGGTATCGTGTCTTGTTACAGGATATCGTAGCGAGCACTTCGCTTAAGTTGTCGAAAGAGAACCGCAGGGACCACGTGTTCCAGATAAATTCCATGACCGAGAGACGTTCCGTTTCTCCGTACACTCGGCCGCAAATATTAATTCAATTACAACAAATATTAACTACTCCAGTAGTCGAATCATTTCGAGCCTCCTCTCGCTACAACATAATTAATGAAAGAAAAACGAAAGAAAAGTGTATGTGAAATCGATGTGAACAATTTATTTTTTCCGGGGAAACTGTGACTTTCCATCGAGAGCATATTAGGGACAAACATTGAAGTTTCGAGGAATCCATGGGGCACCGTGGGGTAGCAAATGGAGGTGCGGGGGGTGGCCAATAGTCGTGTATCGTTTTGTATTTGTCGAAAACAGTCGTATTGTCCGCGGGGGGTGTACGAGGAGGCCAGGTCGCAGCGGGGTTGGCCTGTAGGCACTCGTCGCATCTGCCTCCGATTTATTTCCGATCGTAATTGATGACCGTTTGCACCCGGGGCACCGTCTACGGAGCCTCCATCGAGTGGCCCGTCCATTCAAAGCCACCGGAAAGAATCGTGCCGCTGAAAACTTTTGCATAATGGGGTGGCAAAAGTCACGCTCCGGCCAATAAATTATAATATAATACACGGTTGCCCTATCTGCGATCCTCTCCGTAAATCGAGGATTTTCATTCATGTTTCACTCCTGTTTACCGAGGGACACGCTCTCGAGTGGACGATCGAACATCGATGTCCTGGAATCTTTTGGGGAATGCCTAATTCTTTTCTCATTTGTTTCGCTGTTTACCTTCGCTATCGACACTTCTATTCACCGCTCTAATTAATAATTTTTAAAAAATTATCTCAATGATATTTATATCGTATACTATGAATATTATATTATTATGTATTGTATATTATTTCGGCTAAACCGAGAGATCGTTGTAAGTTCGTGATAGTAGTATCGAAAGCGTTATTCGTTCTCTGTAGGAATAAAAAATAAGGCCGAGTCGGTTACTTCCTGTCGGACTGATCTTGAGGAACCTTTCGTGGGAAGTGACAGGGGTCCTTGTTCCCCTAGTATCGGTTCTCCGCGGGTATGGCTTCTTATAAGAATTCCAGGCCAGGCATTATCGTCTTACATCGAGCCGACGCGCGATTATGCTCCTCCTGCGAGAGTGTTTCGCTGAACATTCTGACGAACTACTTTCAACAATGGGACGAATCTCACCATCTTTCTTTTTTCTACACTATTAAAACTTTTAATAGCAAACATGTTTTCATACCAAGAGAATAAATTGATAAAATTTCCGAAAATTCCTGGAACAGTTTGCGTATCGACGATTTCGGATAGTCGGTCGATCGGGAACAGACCTAAACGCTCACGTATTTGCGGATCGACGGGGGAGCCGCATTAGGGTGTTATTTTCTGGAATAATGCCGTGGGCGTTCGAGCGTGGCAACGTGCGGGTGTATCGGTGCCCCGTTGATCCCATCAAACGGGAATCAGTCCGGAATCTCCCCCGTAAATCGGCTTTTATTGTTTTAAACTCGTTCGTATCGGATCGAGTTGGATCCCGTCGACCCTAACGCGCGTTTATCCACCCTTCCCTTCGACCGAGATGGATAAAACAGTGAAAAGAAAGGACACGCGAAAAGGATATCGAAGAATTGAATAATACCAGGTAAGATTAATTATTCCATTAATAGTTGAAACGACTGGGCGGATAAATAGCTTGAAATTAGAATTAGAAAAATATAGAAGGTAAATTTAATAAAATAGTGACGAATAATTAACTTCTTTTGTTAGAAAGTTTATTCACCTATTTAAGAGGATTATTTCTAATTTTAATCGTAGTTTAAACAGTAAAATGTAATTACATACAATGTACAGTAGATCTTTAGTATACTTTTCATTTTCTCTCTCTTCTCCACTTTCACGAACACTTTTCCTGTTTCGACAATTCCATATTGCAAGGGTGTTGGATATTGTAATGTTCAGCGAGTAACAAACGGTACAAGCAATATTTACTCGCTGGACATTACAATATAGAATTGTCGCCGCGTGAACAGGAATTTCTGTCGCGAAGTAAGAGAAGATTTAATCGCCGGATTGCTGATGAGATATAATACAAAAGAAAAATTTTACTATACAGATAGAGACGATGTAATTTTCATAACCTCCGCTTTTCAACGCGGATGTTTCCCCGAAGACCTTCCAACAAAAAACAAATGCCGTCCGACGAAACGTTGCGTGTTAACTTGAAGATAAAAACGCGCGGAAAGAAACAAGTTTACGGGTCTAAAAGTGAATAACGCAGTACTACGCGTTGCTCCGAGTTTCGATTTTCTCCACAATACTCAATATTTTTACAAACAGTATTGGCGTCGATATATAACTAATTATGTTTGCTGCGTGCCAATCGCGTTGTATTGGTGGCCGTGTCCGTGGTGATGGTGATGATGGTGGTGATGGTGATTCAAATGAGGTGCACCGCTTCTGTAAGCTCTTTGCTTCTCGTCCAAGTCGCGTTGCCGCTGACTATAGCGTTCGACCTGGTCCCGGAGGATTGCGTCCTCTTCCGCGGCGCGTTTCTCGTCGAATTCGAGACAGCCGACCCCGTCGAGCCTCTCCAGGTCGATCCAGCCTCGCCACAACACGCACACGCCATTCATGATCATCTGCGCCCTCAGGTGCACCTGCAATCGAAACGACAGGGTCCATTTTACTGATCAATTTACTCCACTCAGAATTCTTTGTAGTTTCTAATTAAATATTTCTAATTACACATTCATATAATATTAAAAACTGACTCAAACTTTTTTTGATATTCAAATGTACATACAATATTTATTTTATATTAAGTAACAGTTTTTTTTTTAATTTTTTAGGCTTAAAGAATATTTATCCAATATTTTTGTGCTACTAGGGAATGCATTTCGGCAAAGTAATAATAAAAACGTGGTAAAAAGTTGATTGTGAAATAACTCTAGGAATCGGCTCTTTTAAGTGCAACATTTCTGGGACATTTAGATCGTGGATGATTTGTGTCCCGATTGCGTTGTTGAATGGAGAAATACGGTATATAAGATGCCCGTCGTGACGTGGGTCTAGGAAATCCCACCTGTACAGATGGCACGTGACCGGTTGAGGGTTAATGGTGAAATTGTTTCGCAATTTCATCTTTCCTCGAAGCTTGTACCGTCCAATCTGCGTAATCGTTCTCTGGGAATAAGAAACGTTTGCAGCAGGGGGGTCGAGGGGTCTCCGGGAACATGATTGAAACCTGAAGACGGGTTTGCGAGCCTTAATGGACCCCTCCCACGACGCGGTCCGTGGTACAAGCTGCTCTTGCTCGCTCGAAATTACTCGCCCGACGATTCCTCCTATCGTTCTTTCCTCTTTCACATGCCCCTAGCTGCCCCCCTCTTCAAACATTCGATTCAATCTCACGAGAATCGATCTGCGAACTCTTTTCGATGCAGTCGAACCTCTCTCTGCGTGTAATCGAATCGAAGCAACAACAATTTTCGAAATCCCATCCTCGAGAAACTCTGAATCACTCTGTGCAACAATAATTACTAGATTGTGAAAACAGGATTCACATTTAAAGGATTCAAATGGGCATTCGAGACAAAAATCATAACTTCTAAACTAATCAATTTTTAACTTCCCGATTTTATAGGGAAGTTATTGTTTACTAATGGAATTAAGGTACTTGGGTCAAAAAGTTTATTCTAATTTTTTTTAATGAAGAGTTTTTTATGATCAACGTAAGAAGAATTTTGTAGAATTGATCGAGTAGAAAATCTGAGCCAGCATCCTGTACCGTGGAATGTACGCGAAACGGAGCGGAAGGGAGCTGGTGCCGTCGGCACTCTCGAAACATTCGAAACAGTCGAAACAAGCAATTAGCTCGTCCCTGTCCGAACAGGGTTATGTTATTTCCTGGCAAATGGCCCTGTTTCCGGGGCGCCGCTACGAAACTGTTACGGAATCCGTCTTCGCCCCTGGAAAACCTGTCGAGAACCTTTTCTGGCTCTTTCCAAACTAATTTCACGTCCTCCTCCACAGTTACGGAAACCGAACGCTATAATTCGGTCGCGTAGCTCGAGAAATTAATACGTCCGTCGTCGAACAAAATAATTATAGTTTCGAATTCGAAGAACCAAGTCTTCTTTCTCTCGAGATATTGAAGAGGATTCTGTAGTCACCGTCGGTTGCAATATTTTATTTCGAGACCACAAAATCAATAGAAACTGTTTCTTCTACATTGAAAAATATTATTCGATTTTGAAAGATGTACGAATATTTTCTACACTGACTGCAACTCTTATGTACCTTGTAATTAAAGCAGACATTTTTTTACAGAGTACGATGCTCTGCTAATTAGTCAGAAGATCCAGACAGAAATAAATCTGGCTGTTCGGATACTTTTTTTAGAGGAGAAGCTTGTCGAGATAAATCGAGGTTGTCGAGCGTGGCAAACAGCGAGTTGTCGTCGAATTACAGGCGCGTTGTCAACAGGGAAAAGTTGGAAGCCGGTTTCCGGGCGACAAGAGAGAGAGAGAGAGAGAGAAGGAGGGAGCAGAAAGGACCGACGGAAAAATCATCGTTAGAAGTCTTTTCAGCGTTTTTTCCTTCTCCGGTCGAAACTTACAGCTGGTTGTTGACACGGGGTAACAATGTGACGGCGCAGCGTGCGGCTCTTTGTGAAATCATAATCGAGCCGCGGGTGACTGGAACTTTCGGCGACTCGATAATCGAATCGTGTACGCCGCCTTCTCCGACCCGGGGAATCCATCGAATTATTCGCTCATTTTTCACGCGTATTCGCTCCGATAAAAGATCCTCGAAACGCGTTGCTAAATATCTGTTCCATCGCGAAATTGTTTAAATAAAAATTGCTTTCTACCCAATCAATTCACAGTATGATTCTTCGTAATTGGTTAACGAGTTCGTTATGTCAAGAATATCGTTTAACAAATTCGAACAATTAGCACTGCCAAAGCGATTGAAATTCTACTCGAACGTTTCGCTTTTTCGATGAGATGACGTCACCCACTACTTGACAATAGATTTTTACTTACAATGCCGAACGTCTGACGCGATGAAATCGCTGCACGATTCCCGAGGCTTGTGCGACACGTAATCGGGAAGTACCGCAGCTCGAAGGACGAGCATGATCCACGTACTCATTTGCATTTGGGGAAAGTACCACAATTTCGCCTGTGCGTTCGCCGAGAGTTTGTCACGGAATTGTTTTCGTCATGCTCGAGATTGGATGTTCCAGATTAAATGTTGAATTTCAAATGTTCGAGACTGAATGGTCCAGATTAAATGTTCCAGATAAAATGTTCAGTTTCAAATGTTCCAGATTGAATGTTCAATTTCAAATGTTCAAGACGAAATGTTCAAGATTGAATGTTCAAGACATAGTTTCACGCTTTAAATTAATGTCTCCACACGACACTTCAGCTTTGAATGTACAGGTGTTCAACCGTTCAAATTCGAATTTCCGAGTACAAATCCTCGAAGTCACTCTCTTAGTTCAAGTTCGAATCAGCCCCGAAGAAGCCATTAAATCAACGAGCAAAGAGAGCACCAACCGGAGCATAGCTAGAGAAAAAAACGGGGAAAACAAATTAATCTCGTTAAAAGGGCTCGCGAGAGAGAAGGGTGCGTGTGTGTTCAACCCTTTGTCACCCGGCTGCTATTAACGAAATGTCCATACCGGTTAGAGAAAAAAAAAACGAAAAAGAAATGAAAAGAAGTTAGAAGCTAAAGAGACAAACGTTTCGTTCTCACGAGCGGAAGAGAAATATATGTATCCGAATCCATTTCACACCTTTTCTGTTCGCGCGACGGCGGGGCGTGACCCATTATCGCCCTGGCATAATAGTCGGGTGATATTTAAACTGTAACACGCGTGTCTCAACCCTTTCGGTGGCAACATTTGCATGTCGCGATGGCTACAATGAAAGCCGACAGAGACGTGACGTTCGAGTCTGCTGGAACGAAAGGGGTGAAAAATTGGAAAAGGGTGGAAACGAGAGAGAGAGAAAAAACATGGTCGAACCGGAGGAAGAACAAACGGGAGACCGGCTATTTCGCAGGCTCCTTTGTTTTTCGGTAGGCGTAGCCGGCCGCTGCGCTTTTTTGCGATCGGGTCCACTAACGAAAGGCACAATGCCTGGAACATTCGTCAACCAGCGGTCCTGTCGGGAAGGATCAACCAGCAGGACACAGCGCACATGGTCAGTGGAACTTCCTTTTGTCTTCCGTTCAACCGGGTTTCGACCGGCCATCTTTCTTAACCCTTTGCCTCGTAAAAATAATATTCGTACCAGTTTAGAAACGGTCGGATTTCGCTGGAAATTTTTGTTAGTGATCCACACTATTGTTAACCCCTCGTACGGAGAAATCACACTGGGTGGGGTCGTCGATTTTAATTAAACTAATCTGGTAAATCCAGAGCAAACATAAGCTGACCCATGTCCGAGCGTTTATTGACAATTCTAGTTCTTCATCAAGATAATTAACATTTAAATTTATGATATCCACGTTTTTATTGTGTACATTAATTTTCTAAGTTTCCTTTTTCCTTTGATAGTAATGATTGCAGTTGTATAAATGTACTCAATGTCAGCACATAATACTAGGATGATGATGATTATGATGAGTTCGAGAATTCTGCTTTATTTTCTTTCCAATGTCGTCCACGAAGGGATAATTAGGGTTATATAATATAATAAGGGTTTTATTATAAGGGTTTATTGGGTTTCGAGTTCCCAGTATGATTTTTCTTCACAGTTAATCATTCGACAGTCAAACGTCTATTATTTATTTATATTTTATTCATTGTCTCGCACAGTAGGGCTAATAATGTGCGCGCCAACGTTTTTTTTCGGCCTATTTGCCACCGAATTTTACGATCGGACGAGTTCGAGGAACCAGAACGATTCTAGAGAACAGTGTTCCGGCCCGAAAGGACTACCGAAAGTCCTGGCCGAGTTGTAAATCTTCCCGATACCTAAGTCAACGGAAATGTTCGAAATGATATTAAAGGAAGCATCCAAGGCTGTCCTTATTCTTTAGAGAGACTCTAAAAGTCTACGCGTTGATTTACCCTAACGCCATGCGGATATGATGCATTTATGCATTTATCCAACCGAGAAGGTGTTGGATATGAAACAGTCAAACTATTTAAACAATCATACTACAATGATAACATTTTTCTTTTGCTATAATAAACAAAATTGACAGGAATATTCTCTAAAAGTGAATACGTTGATTTATCAAAATGTTCCATCACATTTTTGCATTCTAATGCAACGCGCATATGATGCATTTATGCATTTATCTAACCGAGAAGGTGTTGGATATGAAACAGTCAAACTATTTAAACAATCATACTACAATAACATTTTTCTTTTGCTATAATAAACAAAATTGTTAATATTACTGTTCATTTTTTTCTTACGATGTAAATGGGTTAATACTCTGTAGGGTTGTAAAGTGTAAGAGATCGGCGTAGAAAGAGCAAAGCAAGCGTGAACGAGAGAACAAGGATCTCGATAAGATCTTGGAGGTTCGAGGTTCGAAGCGCGCCCTTTTCATTAGGCCGGTCTTTACCGTTCTTTATCGGGCTTTATCTCGATCGCGAGATCTCTCTCCCTTAATTATTTCCTCTCCGCGGGGAACGGGCCCGCGTAGACAATGGCCGGCGGACACGTGCTGCCGCGCGTCGCTCTTTATTACGTCTCTTTTTCCCTCCGTTTCTCATTGTCGGTTAAAACAAAACGGTAGCCGCGGGTCGTCGTGTAAACAACTAGCAGAGTCCCACGCCCCTCCCTCTGTAACGTCTCCTCTCTTCGAGCAGGGAAATAATGAGTCGTTAGCGAGAGCTCCACACTCCACGGGCAAATCTCGAAAAGCTTGATTCCCGGCGATCACGATCCGTGATTCACCTCCGGATTCACCACCGACTGTTTACAATTTTTATCCGGCCTTTTTGTTCATGCTATTCGTTCCAGGAATATGAGAATGCAGATGCAATTTAAAACTTTAAAAAAATTATGTTTAATTTAATTATTTGCCCGTCTATAATAAATAATAATAACATTGTAATATCGAGAAGCTGAGCCAGAGATTGGACAACTCCAGGATCGAGAAAGCGTGGCGATCGGACGAAGAGAGATCGAAAGCGGAAAATCGTTTGGGGTCGAGAAATCGAGCAAATTGCCTTTAAGCGACAGCTAAACTGTGACAAAACGGTTCAGAATTGCGCCACTTCGAATAGAAGAGAATCTTTTCGGGTCGTAGAAGACCGTTCCTAGATCCTGCCGGAGGATCCTTCGGTCCCGAAGAGGGACTGGTCGAGATTTACGAGCCATTATATACCGGGTGGCTGTTGAAGCCTTCGGGCATCTGGCACCGGCCCGTTTGACGGATTTGGAAAATGCTCTAATTGGCTTTGACGACTGCTAATGGGATAAATGGAACTAATCGCTGAGTCCTCAGTATCGAGACACGGCGCTAGACAATATAAATTTCGTGTACAAAAATGTTTTATATAAAAATTCAATACAAAAATTTTTTTATATAAAAATTCAAATTCAATATAACTCGCAATAATATTAAATTTTCTATATAAATTTCATATAATTATTCAAAGTATTCTTTCCGGAAGGTGAGAACCATTAATCACTGCAAACACCTGTAGAGACATTGGGAAGCCTTATTGAATTATTTGAAGAGAAAAGGACAGTTTTTGCTTGAAGATATCTGCAGTCTAGTTATTATTAAAAAATATACTATCTACCTAAATAAATGTTTATAGTTTTGCTAAGAGTTCGACGAGAGTGCAAAAGCACGATTGAAAATTGCTCAGTTTAATTCTCAGAGTGGTGAACAGTAAATTCTGCAGGCGTAGCAGCTAGAAAATGGCGGATTCGCGACGCACCTATCGATCGCGATGGCGTCGTCGCCCCTCCGTCGGCGCCGGCGTACACGAGAGATTATGCATTCTTCTGGAAGGATCGCAGGACCTTCCGGATCGTAATAATAGTATAACTTCGAATAAATTATAACACGAATCAGACTACTTTTCTATTGATTCTCTTTTTTATTGATTTCGGTAGATTAAAGCCCGTGTAATTTAGAAAATATACAGAAATTATACTTCACGACAATTTGAAATGTTTATCTCCATTTTTAACATAAAAAAAGTGGTATAAAAATTTTAAGATCTTAGACCTTGAAAAACAACAAAATGTAAAACATGATGTATAACAAAACGCACAATTATAAGCGTAATAGAGAAAAAATAGAATGGAAATATTGTGGGTGAAAAATTTCGGTTGGTGGTCAGACATTTTTCTCGCTGATCGACTCGAATTTTCTGACGAAGTTTTGAGACTAAATGAATGTCCGGACCCCTACGAACCAACAAAATTCGGGGCCGGATGCGTGTCCCGTTCCGCCGAGAACGCTGACACGCTGACACCATTGTCCGAGAGACAGAAACTGATACTAAATTGTCGGCGGGGGTGACTCCACATCCCGGGACATACGATGCCAAGGACACGAAACGCGTAGACAATTCAGACCGGCCTGTTACAATTGCCTGCTGCAATCGACCAATTACAATCAACCGGTCAACCGATTACACTTACCAATTTACCAATTACCAATTACAAATACCAACAACTCAAGTTTCAAGCACTTATCGTGGTTCTGATTTTGGGAATTTGTTGAGTTCTTTCGGCGAGGCTAGTGTGCACGAACTTTTTGAATTTGAGGGATGTTTACGCCGGTAAGTGATTGTTTAATAGTGTGAACTCACCTTGCCACAGTCTTTCTCGAAATCACAATCGCTTGGATCCACCGCGTAGTTTCCGGAAGCTCTGCCAAAAGCTAGTTGGAGGTTGGTGCCGGTCGCTGCGAAAGCGATCTCTGTCAGGCCCTCTCGGCAGCCATTTTGGAAACGTACTCGGCGTTCTTCGATCGGCCTGTCCCGAAAACCAGTGTATCTGACCTGCAACATTAAGATTGGATCGAACAGGTTTAGTATTTTTCAGTCTTTCTCAAAGATCTATTGCTTAATTATTATTATTATTATTATTTATTTTGTACGGACCGATTTCCTTTTATACAAAAGTATATAGTTTATACAATATAACTAATAAACATTATTATTTATTATAGACGGGCAGAAGCCTTTTTACATAAATATTTACAAAGAAAAGAAAAAAAAGATGCAAGACTACTTATCCAATAAGAAAGAAGGTACATAATTACACAATTACGTTTAAAATTCATATGAGCTATCAACTCTGCGAAAAGAAACAGAATCGAAGAAGTTACATAATTTATAAAAATAACGAAATTTTTCAAGAAAAGAATTTGTTGAATCCTCATCAACGCAGCTTTGCAATGCGAATGATCGGAAGTTGAAGGATATCATAACGCGTCCCATAAATCTAGTATTTAAATAAAGAGAAAAATAATAATAATTGCAATTGACGTGGCACCCGTCGGGAGTGAGCGAGATCAACGATCGTTTCGTAACCGTCGGGAAATCCATGTTTCCTCAGACAGTCGATGTTTATTTTGTACTCGACTTCCCGCCTATATTCCAAGGCCGTATAAATCGCTAGGAGTAAGCAGGTATAAATACAAGGTTATTAGGGAACAACCACGGCATAATTGCGGTCAATAATATTTATTGCGAGCTGAACAGAAGTAATTCGGAAGGAATTCGGGAAGGGTGTACCTAAAGCCAAGCATTTGTCAGCTCCGGACAAAAATAAGCTAAGTACGGTCACAGTATATATTGTAATACTTAACGTGTTCCCGCAAAGTGTAAACACTGTGACAATGGTAATATTATTGGTGAGAACAGGTGACTTGATTTTCAAAATAATAAACAAAGACCGCTCGACAATCTATAGAGATTAATATAGATTAATATTAATATTAATTAATATTAATACATATAGATTAATACGAATTTATTTATATTCAAGGACGAATACCCTAGTATCGGTGACATCGAATTCATGTATGCAAATGTCAAGATTGGAAACGAATAATGTAATTATAATAATTGCTCGAATTTTAAGAAATTTCAAGTAGTCAGACTCCCAGTTTCGCGCGGAGATAGACCTCCATCGAGGGAGCGACAAAATCTTCCCCGGAAGACCGACAACGTTTCTTTCCGACGTCGACAAAACCCACGGTCGATATAAAAAAAATTAAATTCAGAATTACCTCGCTTTCCCTGCTGAGTCTCCTGAAGAGCTCGTCGGCCTCAAACTTTCCCTTTTGGTCGGGGACCACTTTGGGCACCTTGAAGACGTACCTGGGCCTTCGTTGTTCGTAAAGGCCCATTCCGTCGAACGGCAAAACACTGACACCAAGGCCCCCGGCTCCTCCGGCGTGTTCGCTCATTGTGTGCATCATCTTGCTTTTTTAATCCGTCCTCCAAACAATTACTGTCCGAAAAGTCGACGCAAGAATCGACGATCAGTAAGAGGAACAACACTGCGTTCTTATCAGGTCGGGTTTTCTTGCTGACACTGAACTACGTCGAGGATTCTGAACTCCAAACACTTACGGAACACTGAAATCCGCGCGTTCAACTGTGCCGAGCGGTGTCTCAGTGCTGACTAAGGACTCCGAGAGCGTAAAGCTCCGGGATCTCTGAATCCTGGCGTAGGCTACGCCCCTGGGACCGCCCACCGGTACCACCACCACCTCGCATCTAGCAGCTTTGAATCACAGGACGACGCTGACACGTGAGGGTTCGAACAACCCCCACCATCGCCACGAGGTGACTCCGAAATTGCGTTAGTCAGATTTTCCTGCGAGGTTACATACTGTTAGCGATGGCCATTCGATACTCTGTCTTGCTAAGTTTTCTAACAAATCAATCACCACAGAGTTTCGAATCAATTCGATATTTATTCGAAATCAGAAATTCTTGAAAATTGAAATTCTTTATTTTTAATAGCAAACGAGACATGTACTAAATTTCAGACAGTATTGCAACCGCGACATATCGTTATGTCGCTACGTTATTTTCTCCGAAACGGATAGACTTAAAAAAAATTTTTTTAAATAATGAACAAAATTTTTTAATTGAAAATAAAAATTAATTACCCAATTTCAACTTCCAAGAGTTTCAAAAATTGGAATTAATTTTGTAAGCATACCCAATTTTTTTTGTCATGCAGTTCTGAGCCATGTATCCAATTTCAACTCTCTAGCTCATCAAGAAGTTAGTTTAAAATCAATTGCAAAATTTCTCAACGAACAGACAGCTAAACAAACAACAAAGCGAGCTAATAAAAACGTGGTAAAAAGACGAATACAATGAGTAAGATGTCCGTGCACCAACGGGAGCTAATGGAGAAGGATAGAAATCCGGTGGATCCGAGTCAGCTGGTTGCAGTAAGAGCAGGCTGCCAGCGGGTTCGAGAGATGAAAAGAAGGATGGGCGAGGCGACGAGTGGCAGGACGATAATGTATAATATACTGTATCAGGATGATCGTGTACGGGGATTGGCCGACGCGTCCCCCCATAGATATAGGAAAATACGTGTCGGGGGGTCCCTATTTTTCGTGACGGGACCTCTGCTCGCGTTCCAAGTTGTAACAACGTGTATCCCCTCGAGGGAACAGATCTTCATCATCGAACTCTCTCGCTCTCGAGTGCCGAGGGCTCATCCATTTGAG
This sequence comes from Lasioglossum zephyrum, assembly GCA_028455615.1. Classification (NCBI taxonomy): domain Eukaryota; kingdom Metazoa; phylum Arthropoda; class Insecta; order Hymenoptera; family Halictidae; genus Lasioglossum; species Lasioglossum zephyrum. The sequence goes on from CM052327.1 coordinate 9,589,844, forward strand.
AGGATCATTGTCGAGGATCCGCGATTAAGATCGACGACCCTTTGCACGATCCGCGTTACCCACCACCGGATACCCTTCTATCCGTTTTCTTTTTTTTTCCTGTTTTTTCATTCATCGATAGAAAGCATCATGGTAGTAGCTGAAATAAAACAATGTCCTGATAAATAATTCTTAGCACTCGAGCTGGTGACTTCGAGGCACCACTAGAAATTGCTGGAGGATATCATTATTCTAAATATTGTTTATATTGTTAAATAGGTTGGTGTCTAACCAATTACTAGTGAATCTTTCTTAATTTATTTAATTTCTTAGCTTTTAGTCGAAAACAAATGTAAGTTCCATTAGTATAAAATACAACAAAGTTTGAGACAAAAGTGTTCGAAGTAAGTAGCAGTCCAGAAACTGTGCTTCTCTCCAAGCAAATTTCGAACAGAACATTTAGAATAGTAGACAGTTGTTGGTCATAAAATCGAGAAATAATTCAGAGTGCAAAAGGGATGGTGAAAACTTCAAATTTTATATAAATTTAATATTTTACTATAAAATTTTTAAATGTTAAATTTATATAAAATTTGAGAGGATTTTATATATTCAATTAATTTTATAGTAAAATATTAAATTAGTTTTCTTCTCGATTTTCAGCCTGCGATTAAAATAAATCCAAGGATTGTTGTATCTCTCTGTCTGCATCTTCTGTAAAATAAAAATCAATGCGGGTGGAAAAGAACTAAAAAAACAAAAGAAAATATGTAGAGAGAAGAAGGCGAATGTTTGCTTTATTTATACAGGCTAGGAGGCCAGTTTAAGGGATAATAGGGCAATATTGGTAATTCGGCAGGGTAAATATTTTCGTACGTCACAATACAGAGTAATAAATGTTTTGTGTGGATAGTTTCGAGAGCGCCGGGGTAGCCGGAGGTGCAGGGGTGCTCAGGTAGAGTCTCGTGCGAGTGTTGGTGTTTCCGCGTTGGACCACTAGATCCTCGGGACAAGCTGTTCGTCTATGTTTTATGGCCAACGTCAAGGTTTTCCAGATTTATTTATTGCACCCCGCAACCTTGAGAAATCTTGTCCTTCGGTTGTTGCGAAACAGATTTACTAATAATAAAAACGTTAGAGTGCGGGCGACACGACGCAACCCCTATATAAACTTTCCAGCTGCCGTTAAACACACACACACACACACACACAACTTGAATTTCTGATGTCACAATAGTTTACAACGATTTCAGGTCTCCCTAATTGCCTGGCTGACCTCGAAGAAATTTTTAACCTTCGTAAGGTATAATCTGAGGTCTCAGAGACCCCAGATTTTTTTTTAAAGAACTTCTTTTATAGGAATAAAATTTAAACTGTTTGTTAATTTTTGTGTTATCCCAAATTTTTTAAGAGCCTTTTTACTGAAATTCAATTGTCAGGGTCTAAGAGACCCTACTTTACTATTTATGGGTTATTAGACACATTAAAAAAGAACATTGAAATTATAACTGTTTGTTAATGTTGATATCCCAAATTTTTTTAGGGGATATTTACTGAAATCCAATTGTCAGGGTCTAAGAGACCCGACCTTACTATTTCTGTGTTATTAGACATTACCTTGCCAGTGTTAAATGTTCAACGACAGTTCTCACGTGTCAGTGCACAGAGAAGGACGGAGTTACGAATTATTCCGTGCATTTTTCATCCCTCAACTTTAAGTTCGACGTTCAGGTGAGTCAGTTTGTTGCACAGAATCGGAACTAATTAACCCTTAACCCTCAATACAATGGACGGGATATCTTGTTTCGTGTATCTTTATTATTGTTATGAAGTGTTTTATTTGAGTGAGAGTGAGTGACGTGAAGTGTTTGAAAATTCCACACAAGCAATCGACTTTTAAGACATTATATATTAAAATATTAAATTTGAAGGGATTTTACATATTTAGTTATATGTCATCGTTGGTGGAATGTGCTTAAAAATGACAAAACTAAAATACTCGATTTTTTACACAATTAGAGTTTTTCGTGTTGATCATTCAGAATTCTGGCTACTATGATTTTTGAGTTATATTTCTGTCGGTTGTGTTGGAGTTTGCGTGAACGAGATATGGCTGTGGTTGTGATCTGTATGGGACGTTGGAGGTAGAAAGTTCATTATTTCTTGGTGTTATAAAGTTTTCGAGTTTGCCGTTTTATCGGTCGTACCGATCCACAGCCGTCCTGCAATTTTTGAGAAATTGTTTTATGACGGTTGGCTAAGGACCCCCAGCTGGATCCTAGCTTTTGTCTAACTTCTCGGCTTGGGAAATGGTTTTTGACTGTTTTATCTCAGAGCTATTTGAACTCTCAAAAATAAAAACGTGGTAATAAAAATTTCGATTTGCAATACATTCGAGAGTAGTTTTGTAGTGGTGCAGCTGTAGGGAACCATAGGTCCAAGCTCGACTGTTCTCGTAAAAAATAACGGTGAATTTTTTTCATTGTCAAACTGATTTTATTCTTATCAGCATTTTACTATTTTCGATGAAATCCGATTAGAGTCGGTCGGCCAACGACGAGAGAAACGCATCGCTATAAATGCCAAGCACATCAAAACGAATTTCACGTGTTCGTTCGCCGTGGCGTCGCGACGACCGGCGAAAAACGCGCGATGACGGGACGCCCGCCCCTGTTCTGCTCGGATTGGTCCAGCAGCCTCGCCAATCCCAACCTCCGACGGGAAATCTCGTCGATACGGATCCCAGAGCTGGTGCACGCTGCTGCACGCGCGCGTTTCTTCATCGTTTCTTTATGGAAACCACCCCTCCACCGTTCTCATTCGACGCTCCAACTTGAAATTTGAACCTGAAACGCGTAAAACGGCCTAAATCTTCCATCGCCGTGCGGAAACGTTCAACAATATTCCTACCCCATTCAGGTTTATTTGAAGAATATCCGCTTCTTGCTCGACCTTCACGTCGCCCAAAAATTCAAGTCCGAATTATATCTCCAGATGTGAAAATCAATTTTCACGCTGATCTCTTCTTTGTAACTTTAATTAGAAAAATCAGAAAAATTAAACAAGTACTTGGTGCCACAACTTTTCAATCCTTATTCCATTAAATAAGCAACTTTGATTTTATTATATAGTTATAATAAAATCAATTTTATATGATAATTATTCTTCCCCAATTTCTTTAAATTTGCCTAGAAAAATTAAAAATCGCAGCAAATGAGAAACATGCATACGAATACAAAATTGCACAGAGTTTAGTACGATTTTTATTTATCTCGGATCTACGAAGGCTACTACCGCTGAAAATAATTTTTTTTTACCACTTTCTATAAATTCGCCTAGAATAAATTAAAAATTGCATCAAATGAGAAACATGCACACAAATGAAACCTCGTCAATTAATCAGACTTCTCCGAATGATTTTCTTATAATCAATCGATCATCGTCTTTCGAATTCGACGTACATATTAGTTTTGGCTAGGACGTCAATTTCCGGGATCGTGCTTCCGTCGCGAACTAAACGAAGCCGGAACACGAAGTCGACACGCCAAACAAGGAGCAAATCGATACGAGCCGGTCGCGAAAGCGTTGCTAAAGAAACTTGGTAATGGGGTGCTGCCGTTTGGATACGGGCTGTAAACGTGTTCAGAGTCTCGTCGATCTTCGCGATCATGTCCTGCGAGAAGAGAAGTCCTTCCGATTCGAACTCTTGGGAGCACAAAGCCTATAAACGGCACCGTATGAAAGTAAGTAAATACAGCTAGCGTGTGCCAAGAAAGTTTCGACAAAACTTTCCGAAGAAACCGCGTTTCGTGTCGGGATCCTCTATTATTCGGTTCGAGTGACGTTGCACAGTGATTTAGCAGTTAATTTGGAAAACAATCGCTCAATACCCCCACATTACTTTCTAAATTTTTAGATAATGTCGATATTAATGAAATAATAAAAATTATAATTAGAAAAAGCATTTAAAAATGAACATTCGTTGACGAACTTCTCAAAAAATGTCCAAGTACTATGATCTGATATTAAAAAAGTTATCGTCCTATTAAATTTTGTGTGAAGTATTAAATTAAATTAGTTCAATGTATTAAATTTTTCTCCTGCTGACACTATTAAAGGAAGAGAGAAATTTTGATTTTTGTGATTAAAATGCTTCGTCCGAACAGAATCGGTGCTGCAATTATTGACAATCGTCCGGAACTTGATAGACAATCGAAATCTTGATTCAGGTAAAGAAAGCCACGTGCGCGATAGACGTGAATCCTCCGCAAGGCAGACCCCACGTGGTCCAGAACGCGAAGGGCTTGCAATTAGAACGGGAGAAGCAGGATCGCATCCTGCGGGAGAATTTCATCCTGTTGCAGAAGCTCCGTGACATTATGCACCGGAAAAGACCTGTGCAGGAGAGCCAGAGACTGAAATGGGATCAGGCAGGATGCATCAGGACTCGTTAACCGCGCGTACCGGCGTTCGTTCTTTTTCATGAATTCAGGAAATAACAAACAATTTTGCCAATTTTCACAATACTTTTATACTTGTAACAAATCGAACAACGAAACGAACGTATGTCGCGATAAATGACTTATTTAAACGAATACTGGGCACATGAATAATTAAACAATTTTTGTAGACGAATTTGAAGCAAGTGGAATCAAATAAAACCCTTTTTCCGGTGGTAGTAACCTTTGTAGATCCGAAACAAATAGAAATCGTACTAAATTCTGTCGAATCTTATTTTCTAGAATTTTTAAAAATTTTCAGGAGCTATAAATGCATAAGGATTTCTTCTTTCGCTTTATTAATTTATAATTAAAATTTTTAATTAAATAGAAATCGTTACCGACAATTTTTTTTATAAATATCTTATAAAAAAAATTAGAGCGAATCGGTGCTAACGCCATCTGTCAGTGGGAATCGTAATTATTTTAGCTACAAGTTTGAACGATCCGCCGCTACGCGGTGTGGCGGCAAAATTCGAAATTTCAAATCGGCTAAAATTTTGAATGTTATGCCGCCATCGTGCAATCTTTTAATTTTACGAAACAACTAATCGTTATGCATAGATTGAAATTTATTTCAGTAATCCGATCCGCTGCTGAAAAAGAAAATTATTTCTCGTAGTGTATTCGTGGGAGGGTTGGAAATAAATAAATTCAGCTGGTACTTGATTTTTCAGATTCTTTTCATTAATAAAGTTCTGTCTTGGTTACAATCTAATGTATTAAATAGTTTACTCATTTATATAAGCAAGGTCAAAAACTTAACAAACATTTTACAGTGTTTCGTTTAAAATGAGTAATAATTATATTAATAATAATAATAATAATAATATAATTATCAATAATAATAATAATATTACGCATATCGCCAACAAAATTCGTATAATGTACAATTCGTTAGATATACATATAAATTAACATCTGTTCCTCAAACAAATGATTTCTGCGTTTGGCACGATGTCATGTAATCGAAGCAAATTAAACACCATGTTACATTTTGATTGTCCGTGGCTAGTCGTGAGATACAATGAAGTATGGTTTGCTTCGTACACTTGCGTTTTCTCTCCCCCCCCCCCCCTCTCTCATTCTCTCTCTCTTTCCTTCTCCGTTTTCGTTTTTTTTATTTTTGGTGTTTCATTCGTCGATGGTTTCATCTATGCAATTTAGTCGGCCGTTCTTCACGAGGATTTGAACATTATATTTTAAGTAACGATTCGCATGCATTACAATTTACAAGGTCGCGTAAAAGAAACGGTATTTCCTATTTTGTGTTACAGTAACGCTACAGTAATACTTCGTAAAAAATACTCGACGAGTGAGCTATTTTGTACAATTACTGTCTTACAATGTGTTTTCTTCTTTTTTTATTCTTATACTTATTATATCGCTATGTGCAAACGCGTGTGTCGTTCGACTGTTCTTGTTTTTTTTTCTTTATAAATAAATATCTTTTCCCCGAGGACCGACGGCCGACCAGAGTATTTTGCCCAAATGTCAGGATTTACTGGTGTATTGCTTTTACGTTGCTCCGCTAATCGATTACATACTAGTTTTTTGTAAATGATCGATTAGCTAAAATTACTATTATTATAAATGGCATCCCACCCCCTAATTGATTACATTAGAATAAACTACATGGAAGAACAGATCTTCAGTCGTAGCAAACGAAAGCTAGACTAAAAATTTCAACAAATAGGTGAAAACTGTGATATTACTTTCAATAATATATATATACACATGTACGTGTACTCGTGCGATACATATATACATGTGTATATATATTTATAATATACAATATATTACTAATTTCAAGATGCCAGTTTCCCTATCTAGAATTAGAATGTCAAGGTGTCAGCAAGAATGCCAATTCAATAATATCAGAAATTGCTGGGTCTCTACACCCCTCACCCCATTTCTAAACAAAACTTATAAAGCTCTAAACACATCTGTTTCACCGAAAAAGTATAACAACAACAACAAGGCATGTTTAGTTTTGCAATAATATCACAGACAATAGAAAACGTAAAGTCTACAAAAACTGGTCTTGCTTGTGTGTGTGTTTGTGTATACGAATTTTGAAAAAAGAAAAACCGCGCTCGAATCGGTGAGAGCAGCACGAGCATATCTAAAGAATACAAATATACAATGTATACATTAAATAGAATAAATTTTTTTTACATTACAATAAAAAATGTACATTTGTCTCAAAAATTGCTTCACCGTATCATATATGTATATATGTATATATGATTACATATAATATATATATATATACGTACTACAACATGGCATTCTTCCTTGCACCCATATCTTGGATTACTTTTTTTCTCGCTGTAGCTGACTAGCTACAATCACATAAAAAGTTTTGGCAGCGCGCCCTGTCAATATTTGTCCTTCGAATGTCCAAGTGTACAAACGACGACATCCTTCCGATTGATAAATGTATAAAGTCGCTTCTCTCGAGTGAACGATCATCGCGTGGCTCTTTAACTAAAAAATCTTTAACATTCAATACGGGGAGCAAATAATCGAAGACCTCGAGAAAGTAAACTAAGACGTGTGGATTAAAATATCGGACGATAAAACAATGCGATAATCAATAAGTTAAACTAAATTGCACCTTCTTCGAAAGCTATATATCTACACGACTCGTGTCTCCTCTCGTCTCGAATATATCTGAGCCAGCAGTTTAACATAGATCGTCAGGGGTAACAATTCATTATTATTCTCGATCGTGACGCTTAATTATCATTATCGACCTAACCAGAGATACCGCGTTCACAATTTCTTTCCCATTAGGTTCGCGCATGATGTCGCAAGACTAGAAACATCTCCGATTTAAAATTTCCAAATCAATTTTAAATTGGTGACCGAGTTCATCGAAAAGATTTACACGTTGTTTTTCCTTTTTCACTTATCTTTTCCTATTTTTTTTTTTTGTTTTCGTTTTGCTGTTTCATTCGCTTTACGAAAATTTGCCGAACCGTGTAACGACATTTATGCAATCATGAAACATGGAATTGTTCAGGCTGCGCTACCGTGCTGTGCTTGTAGTGTCACGCAAGTTATACGCTACGATTATAATTAGTAAATGGTTTAAGCTAATAAACTGTGTTTTTAGCGAATTATTAGGAAGAGCTTTTATCACGCGGGCCAGTGCCCTGTAAAAATATATACGTTCTCTCTATAATAGAACTAGACGTTTAAATGTATGCCAGACCAGTTCTCTCCCGTATCGATATATATATTCTCCCCACCCCCTTTGTATACACGTCTTCGATTACTTATCAGGTATTTCACGATGTCTCTTAAATAGTACAGATATATTTGTTTTTTATTATTTTCTTTTTTTATAAAAATAAGTTTACCTCTTGTGATTCCTACGCCCCCGTGTTACGCCCCCCGATCAATATACATAGCATCGACTCGACATGATATATTGATTCTTTAACAAAATTTTAAAACTGGTCCGTGCATACATCGTAGGATCTACATATATATGTATATATATATGTATATATATACAGCATTGTTTAAAATCATCTCAAAAGCCACGAAGAGAGTAGAAAAAGGCATGAAATGATAATATTTTCGTCATTTCAAATCCATGTTATTTTTTTTAGTGCACCTCGACTTTGTGATTCTTTTCTCTCTCCCTCTCTCTTTCTCCCTTTCTCTTTTTTTCGTTTTTGTTATTGATAATTCTCGCGATACGCATTTTTGCACACATACAGCTGCGTACTTGACCAGATGTATTTGAGTGTAAATGAATGAGCACATGAAGGTGTACGTCTCTTAGTGTGTGTTGCCTGTGTATGGTTGTGTATGAGTGTGTGTGTACGAGTGTACATATGTATAATATATATATATAATCTTTTTTAAATATATTATCAATTTCTCTATCGAATAGATATCAATTATATCTCTATACATATCTACAAAAACCTAATATATAGAACTCTATTATCATTAATTAAACTCTCTATGAATTAATATGTATAATCGTCACAACAGGTCTAAAAAGTTTCATCGTTATTTAGTTTAGTTATGCGATAGTGTTTCTCCATCAAATGACAAACCCGTGAACCGCCTTAGTCGTGTTCATGTTCATTGTTAACATATCTCTCTCATTTTCTCTAGCTCTCTTCTCGCCATCAAACACTACCCATCGTATTATTGCTTGTTGCTTAGTACTACTGAATTTATTTTGGCATATAGCGAGTTCCTAAACCCTGAGCGACCGCCAATTTTTTGTCATTTCTTGTTTCCCTCGCGTTAAATAGAAATGCACCTGACACAGAGCTTGCCTTCGCGTTCTTCTCCCACACTTTCTTCTTACACGCCTAAAAATGGCAATATAACTTCGATGCGAATCATTGCTAGCATTGGTTTTGCAGTTCGAAAGACAACAGAGTTTGTTTTGTAACCGGCGAATATATATGTACACATATACGTATATAATATATTGTATATGTATATCTATATGTTTAGAAGGTGTTTCAAAGTCTGTTTCCGTTTCAATCGTATCGAAAGAAAGTTGAATATCGCGGGAAAACATTTCTGTTTCTTATCCGAGGATGAAAAACAAAATAATAATAATAACGAGCGCACGTGAACACACCACCATACCGTGAGGTTACACGCCAACGATAAGTTTTATATAATTTGTTTTAAATACCGCTTTCCTTCGCTCCACTTTGGCCAATGTTTACGCCTCTTTTCCGGCGGGTTCGAGTAGTCGTTCGGAGCCGAACGTTTCTTCGGCTTCGACGTACCCTCCGACTTTGGTGCTGGACTAATACCTTGCGTGTGAGGCGTTCTAGCGTGATTCAGCGGCGTGGTCACGCCTGCTAAATTTAAAAGCGCATCCGCACCCTCCGCTATCTTCCGTTGCTCGTCGAAATCCGAATTCGTTTCTTCGCTTGGGTATCTGCTGAACAATGGAACACGACAAAACGCGTCAAACAACGGTCCTCCAACGCGAATTTCCCAGTAAGGCTACAGCCGGGTTTGCTAGTGAAATTCGCCCCAGTCTTGTTGTCTACTAAACCTAGCTATAGCCTTTCTCTCGAAATTCTTTTCATTACAGAACGTTTACCTTTCTCGTTGCGCCGTAGTGATGCAGCTATACGTATGGTCTTCGCTGGAGCTCCTAGTGATCACTGGAATCCATTTCTCGGACTCCGGTAATTTTCGCTTGCGATCTGCAAGTAGAACCACTTATAATACGCATTCGTCTGATCGTGTGAAGTCTGTCCCTTGTTCTACCGTACCTTTATTGTGATTTAAAATAATAGGACCATGTTTAAAAGAAAGCATAGCAGCGGCGGCTGCGTCCACGTCGCTGTCTACTTCGGTCTCTGTGTTATCGGAAATGTTACTCGATGCCAGTCTTTTGGAGAGGTACGGGAAGAGAATAGGGTCTGGAAGGCGTGTGCTCGTATTCTTCCTCGGCGGTTTTTCTGGGGAAGACAAAGTTTGAGCGGTAGGAGGCGGGAAGGGAGCGCGAGACAATGCTTGTATCAAGTTTGGTCGATATTGAGCATCTACCATCCACAACGAACCTTTACCCAAATTCTGAAAGGAGAACAGAAAGTTTGTCCGATTAATAGAAATACATTCCGAAAATATGTATAACGAGAATTCAAGCTGACGGAACTTACCGGCGCTTTCTCCACTTTGCGAAAACATTTATTCAAGCTTAGATTATGTCTTACAGAATTTTTCCAGCCAGTTGGAGCGTTCCTAAAATATGGAAAGTGATCCAATATCCAAGCATACACTTCCTTGACCGGCAGGGCTTTCACAGGACTATCTTCGATAGCCATGAAAATTAAACAGGAGAATGAGTACGGTGGTTTACTGTTTCTGTGCAACTGAGGATCGTATGGTATGTGAGTAGGATGCTTGTTCCGATTCGAAACCGGCAGATTGTTGTTGCTCAAGGAGATCTTCGTTTGATTGTTTTGCGAGGAATTGTAATGATTTTTCACCGATTCCTGAAAGATTTGCATCGACTTTTGACTATTCTTAGTCGCGTGTTGAAAGCTCTGACTGTGCGACGTTGAATTATTCGTCTTGCCATTGTTATCTGCCGATAGAACGAGAAAACGAGAATTCGAATGAACATTTTACAGAACCGTTTAAACGATCCGCGGTGATATAACTACCTGGACAATAACCGTCGTCTAAGCTTGAGATGGAGTTGGTGTTTTCCGAAAAATCTGCCGTGTCGTCGCACACGTTATTATTCAGCACGTTCTCGTTCTTCATGTCTTTGGGAGGATTCGCGATGTCCAGCCCCTTCAATAAATTCTGCTGATGGAGCCAACTCAACGAGGTCAGATCGTCGTCCAACTGACTATTTTTTCCTAGAGATTTCTCCGACATCGAGACGTCCTCGTGAAGCTCGTCCGACGAATTTGCCTCGACGAAAGCACTCGCGTTCTCCTCTTCCTTCATCGTGTACACCGTTTCTCCGAAACTGAACACCTGAGTGCTATTAAGTCCTACTCCAGTTTCTACTCCCGATGCGTCTGGTCTATCTGGTGGCATGTTGTGTCCGGTATCTTTTTTGTCACTGAAAACATTAGACAAACATTAGAAACTTATTTTAAATTTTTTTCTTTACATCGATCGTAAAATATCAAGGGGAAATAAATGGAGTATGATCTTCGAGGATTCGCGGGTCAAAACGGACCCAGGCACCGCAGTGCGGCCGCGAAGGGGAAGGGGGAGAGGGATAGTGGTGAACAGATAAGAGAATCGCTCGCGTTATCGGCCGAAATGATTTCTCTCCTTGTTCGTCGAAGCGAAATGGAATTTTAGCCTCGAATCGACGAAAGATAGATAAGCCCGAATGATTCTGCCGGCCACGAAGCAGAAATGCTGTTGCCAAGCAACAGCTACCATGTTAACGCCAGCAATATGGTTGCACCTAGTTTCACGAACGAATCTTCGATTCTTCGTAATGCTCTAATTATCCCTGGTAGCACAAAAGTATTGGATAAATATCTTTTGCAAATATTGGAAAAATATTTTTTAAGCCACACTTTTCCATACGAGATAAATATTGGATCTAACTGTTGCATGCATTTTTAAGAAATGTGAATTGAATGTTTAGAAAATATAAGCTAAATATTCAAAGAATATAAACTAAATATTTAAACAAATATAAATGTACAAATGTACATTTGAATATTAGAAAAAGTTTAAATCACTTTTTAATATTATATGAATGCGTATACAATATTTTGTGCTACTACGGATTGTTGCTGGTAAATACGTACGTTCGACTCGAATTTTCAAGTAAAATCGTGTCGACCGATGCGAGCGGACTGCGGATATCGTTTTACAGTCGACTATCGAAGATCGGAAAGGAAATGGAATTTTTGATCGGCTATAAAACATTAACTCGTTCAATTATTTCAGCATGGATCGATCATCCGAAGCTTGTTGATTCTTTCGGGCGGAATACAAGCGACGGAGAAACCAAAATACTTTGTTGGGCTCTCGAGTGAGGTATTCGCACTTCTCGCAGTGGGTCAACGATACGGAATGAAAAAGGGATTTTCGGTTGACTCTTTCCCGAGTCACTTCGAAGCAGCGAACGCGTAAAGATCCGCGGTCTATTTATAGCGGGTTAAACGCGTGTCAAGTTGGTCGGAGATCATTTATAGGAAAGCAATGGGAAAACATAGGAAATGAACGTGTAAAAAGAGGGGTAAGGTACCCCCCTGAATAATACTAGTAAAACAAGTAGACACAGTGTTTGCGGGAAATAGTTGTTTGTCCTTGTACGAGCATGTTACGAGCTGTGCGAGGGCTCATTCTAAAGAGGAAGGCTGATCACGTTTCCCACTCCTCATGATTTAACGAGGTTATGTTTATATTTAATAATATGAGCGTCCAAAGTAAGGGGAAAAATCGAGACAACCACCCTCGGGTTCACATGTATTTTTCTAATACAAAACGATTTTTTTACTTAAATCGTGAGAGCGAAACGCGTTCATCCTTCCTCTTTAGAATGAGCCAAAAGTGATGAGTAAAACAATTGTTCCCCTGATTGCATTAAATTCCTTATATTTCGATCATAGAGACAAAGTTTAGAACAAATCTACGAGACTTAGAGAACAAGTTTAGTGCCAATTTTTAGTTCAGCTAGTTAGGGACTAGATGGCGCCTAGTAACAGTACAAACATTGTTTGCAGGATTTAATTGTTTTTCCTTATACGAGCATGTTTTGAGGTGTGTGAGGGCTCATTCTAAAGAGGAAGGTCCGACGCACTTCACTCTGCTCGTGATTCAACGAGATTATGTTTATATCTGATAATATAAGCGTCCAAAGTATGGGTAAAATTGAGAAAGCACCCTCAGATTCTAGCTCAGGGGTTGGTAACACTGAAATGATATAATAGGATCAGGGTGTACGTCGGAGATGATTTATAGGAATAAAATGTATTCAAAACTCCCGCCCGTTAAAATTGAGCCAATTTAGGTCGATAGTTTAAAAAATCGGTCGACCGAAAATATATCGATTTAGTCGATAGTTTTAAATGAACGGTGCCCAATGAACAATAAGAAATGAACTTGTAAAAAGAGGTTAATCATCGTGGATAAGGTTAGTCTCCTATTTTTGGTAGCATATAGGAATACTATAATTAAGAATGGACGCGTAAGCGAGTCTCCCGAGTGAAATTGAATTTCCGCGCATGCGACGCGCCTGTAGCCTCGAAGCCAGACTGGCAACATCGTCATTTGTTTATCCGCTAATAAGCGACAAAATGGCCGCGCTATTGGGAACACATTGGACTCTGAAAATAAACTTCGAAGGGATCGATGCGTTCCTCGATACCGTTGACGAAGGTCCTAAAACGATAGTGTCGCGGGTAAATGGTGCGTGCTACATTTCCACGGATTCCGTGCGACCGACACTGCACATTTGAACGAGCGTTTCGAGAAAAATGGCGTCCGCACGGCGCAGTCTGTTTTCCCAGCATGTTTCTCTGGCCTTGTTGTTAACGTTGCAACGTGAACACGTTCGATACCGTTTTCCGTAATGTTCGCGTTCATGGTTCTTCCGAATTCGGAACACTGAGAACACTGCTTCGACAGCACACGACGAATACGTGGATCACGAGCCAACAGATTTATCGCGAACGATTCGTTTTTTTGCGAGAGAAGATTCACAACGGGGATCGACTATGTGAAACAGCAGGGAAAAAGCGGAATCGAACTTGTCCTCGACGAGGTCCGGACTCCACGTGAACGGCAGTCATATAATTTCGGAACACGCGAAAACATGCCACTGCGTTACTTGTTGAATTCAAATATGGAGTTGATAATGATTACGAAACTGGAGCAAACATGAAAATGGCCACGGTTGCGGTTGCACACGATATCAATCCTCTGTTCCCCGAGGAATGCGAACCCCATTTTCTCAATGATCCGTCCCCCGGATAGATTTCCTAATAGATATTCTAGTAACGAACGAGATTTCGAGCACACCGAAAAAAGCTCCACTGCCAACCATATTTTTAATGTATTCTTATGCACGCGTCATCGTTTCGGACGTCGAGATTTCGAGAGGACGAAACCGTTCGTCCGTAACACCGTGATCGAACGATACTCTTACGGATACTTTCGCGAGATTCTCGGCTGTTTGGATGGAACATTTTTTCGGTGATAGCCACATTGGTACGTTTAACGAGTGAAACGGCGTTTTGCGTCTTTTTAATTTTCAATGTAGCGCGAGATCGTCGACGCGCACTCGAATCTCGTCACTTGAAAACGAACGCGAAAAATTCTCCGAGGATTTCTTGTGGAAAAACTCACGTATTCGAGTAGACAGACGGCAGTCTTCGTTGCTTTTCTAAAGACGGGCATCTCAAGCACACTCTACACAACACCCAGCTGATTGAGACGCCATATTTTGACGTCATCACGTGTTTGCCGAAACGTTTATCGTATCTCGAACATCGATGTATCGCGCCCGACAACCCGGGAAAACATGAACACCTCGGACACGTCCTATGCACCAATTTCATCTATATTTCGATACACGTGTAATTCACGTACACGCACTTTACCACGTGTCGCACAGTTGGCCTGAAAAAGGGGAAAGAAATTATTGTAGCGTTATTTGTAATGTTATTTCTTCCCTTAATGATTGACATATCTTCGATTAGCCAAATTTTCTAACAATTTTTAATTAAATCTACTAAATTTTACTCTATAAGAGTCAGGTTCCTAATAGAATTGTTGGTGGAATGAATAACCATATTGTTTGAGCATTTATAACTTTATTCTATGGATCTCTCAATCGTCGTAATTTACAGCGTTGATTAGAAAGTAGTTCTCTTTTATCTTAAATTTACGAAAACGGGGTTATAGGTACTTAGAACTCTAACAGAAAAGTTGCATAATGCTTTGTCTGGGATCTAAAGGCAATCACAGCCCGACAAACCGTGACGTGTCGATGACAACGTTTGTCTCGTTTCGTCTCGTCGTATAATAATACCTTCGTTCCATACTTTATATCTCCATTCATACTGCTACAATATACTGCACCATATACTTTATAGTGATGTGTAATGTATTCGAATATCGTAATGATGAATGATTTCTCGCAGCGACGATAATTGTTTATCATAAACAGGGTGGTCCACGCAACTTGCACACCTATAATAACTTCTAAAGTATACGTTGCACGAAAAAAAGTGCTGTATACAGAAGTTTCATGGTCTGAAAGGGTACATTATGTAAAAAAAATAAATACACTACATAATATATCCTTCCAGACCATGAAACTTCTGTATACAACACTTTTTCGTGCAACGCATACTTTGGAAGTTATTATAAGTGTGCAAGTTGCGTGGACCACCCTGTATGTATATATATGTGTGTATTCACATGGCACAGTCATAGGAAAAATTCTTTACAATAATGTATTAAAATATTTAATTTCAATTCGTTCGATGGCGAAGAATAGTTCGATAACCGCAGATTGGATTGATACACCCGCACGAGAACATATACAGATAGAGGAGGGCATATACAAAATTTGGAGAACAGCAAATTAGTACTATTGATCACCTTCGTAGGCGGTTGTAGTATTCACAAGTCGTCGTGTACTGCGCGGATGAGGTAATGAGACGTCCCTAACGAATTGATTTTCTCTTAATCTTCTTACATGGATTTCTCTTTAGTCGAGCTTCTTGCACGCGTCGCAAACGCGAACGGGATTTTCCCATCCTCTGTGCGGAACGGGATTGCTATTTTGCGAACAGTCTTGACACACTCCACGGCCACAATCTCTGCAGTGATGCAACGGAACGGAGACAGAGAATTTTTCGTTGCACACGCAACAGCTAACCACTTCCGAGTCGGGAACCCAATACGAGGGTCGAACGCTATCCTTTATAAGTGCTGTAACAAATTCGAATAGAACGTTGAGCACATAAAAATCTATTTTCGGTGATAGAATTATGGTTTTCCGTGACCTTACATTTCGAGTAATTCAAAACTGTTCCTACTGCGCTTAGAGTGGAGACCACTTGCTCCGAAACTTTCCTAGCGTTCACGTCCTGCGACGTTTCGGTGACTTCGTCGTTGGAATCAGGATTTCTAGCGTAACAGTTATCGCAGACGCGGACCGGCGTATGCCAGTTTCTGAACGGAACACATTTCTTGTTGGAGGAACATTGCGAGCAAAAGCCTTCGCCGCACGCCCGGCAATGATGCTTCGTATCCGCTGGTCCGAACACGGTTTCGCATTTATGACAATGTTTAATCTCGTTGTTAGGCCTCCAGTATGACGGTGCTACTTGATCGGCAACCCAAGCGGACAACACTTTTGTCGGTTGCAACGAAACGTTAGTCACAGCCTCGGTAATGTACGAAACACCGTCTATCACCTTTTGCGCGGTGTTCTGTGACCCAACAGAATGATTTTCCTTAAAAATTAAACGTGAGACGGTTAAGATAATGATACCTCATTTCTATCGAAAGTTATTTCTTTTTGAATCGAGAAAAGTCAGTTTTCTCCACTATGCGGCGTACCATGCTCCACACGTGTACGATTTCCGAGCGTACGGCAAACTCTTCTTCTGGATCTTTGTTGCCGTACCAGTACTGTCGACTTCTATAGATCTTCCCGCAATGGGGACATTCTATCACATCCCCTGCCCATGCGTGCGTAACTAAACTGTACCAACTATTATCGTTCTGTGATTGGATACGTTTCGTGACCCGCACCTCGTTTCCATCGCTATAACATTGTTTACATATATATACTAAATTGTCATACTGATGCTGATACCGGCACCTACGAACACGTAAAAGTCAAACGTTATTTGGTTTCGTCGATTCGACATCGAAATTAATCAATTGTAAGTTACTAAATTAATAGACTGCGAATTTCATGCGTTTACGATTAAAATGGACAGATTCGCAATCTACTAATTAATCGCATTAACACGTTCCCTGCTGCGTGAATTTTATTTTACACCTAGCTCCATGATTTAGTTTAGTTCATTTTAGAACGAATAATTGATGTGTTCAAAGCTACGAATTTTATAAGAATGTACCGAAGAATGGTACACACGGCAGGGGACATGTAGAGCCTGATTCGATGGAGTTTCGATGAGAAAACTGACCTATTGTTGCTATTGTGCGGTACTCCCTGTCGAAGATGACCCATACTGTTGGTGCATCTACACCCGCAGCTGAGACACTTGACGGTACAAGTGAAATATTGATCGGGAAACAGGCAAGTGGTGTAGTTGTCGATCTGCCCAGAGAATTTGTCGTTCAGAGTCCGTAGCGTATTATAAACTAAATGCGGTTGCCTGGCATATCGGACAGTCGTGTTGTTCAATTCTTTCGTTACAGCTGTGTGCAATGGTTCGTAATCAGCTGTGAGATTCGCTGCCTGCAAACCAACGTATTTGATAGAACTGAACGCCTCTGTTCCTAGTTCCATCTCGGCAAACCGCGTTCGTAGAATATCTTCCGCGGTTTTCGTTTCGCCTGCAACAGAAGGAAAATAATATATTTGGTGTGACGTGCCGACGCCGCGATTTAGAAGAGAACTTGTATCGAAGTTACTGTTAATCGGAAAATGTGGCGATATGTACTGTTAGTCAGAGGCTGTGTGTATCTAGTTTCGTGTAGTACTATGATACTTGGCCCCATTGTACTTAAGCAGTTTAGAACACCTTCCCTCTGGCCTACTGCTTGCAAAGCGGATCGAAAATGATGACTGTAAGCTCTAGAGGCAGCACCGAGAAACGTGAACAAGTCCCTATTCAATCTTTCGGACTGTGTTCTATAAACTACGATATCGGACACAGCGAGAACTTTAAGCAGTAACCTAGTACGTTCATTCTCGTGAGGGGAGACACCTGAAAAGAAAATGATTTATAGGATCAGTTCTGTATTTAGTTTCAAAGTATGGTCTGTGGTAAATGTTAGAATACCTAGCAAACCTTCCGTATCCAAACAGATCACTTTAAGGACTGGATCGAAAGCAGCCCAAACACCCAACGTGCAAGAGTTCTGATCGTTGGATGTTTTAAACACTTGGTCCCCTTTGAAAAATGTCTGATTCAACGTATGGCTCTTCCCATCGCCCGTATTCCCAAAAATAGACACTACTTTTACTCTCAGATCCTTCTGACCGCAGTTCAATTTCTCCACGAACTGTTTCGCATTGGAAACCCTCAGATTTTCCTGTCCGTCGATCAATAGGAAACTCCTCGACTGGTTACAGTGGCACTGCACTTTTAGTCCATTCTCGATAGTCCCATTCGACGAGATGGTGTTGTGATTGGGACAACACACTTCCCTGTTGAAGATGCTCGTGCTGTCTACGCTCTTCAACATAGCTGGTGTGGTCGCTTCGAGCTTGTACTCTCTCGATAATGCATTCATACTAAATATACACGATCCTACGACGTCGTGCTTCTGGAACATTAGGTTAGATACTCTGGAAAATTAGATTGCCGGCAGATTATTAGAAAAGGAATCGGCGAGAGATCACCGACGGTCGAGAGTCGGGAAGAAGTTAGTGCGGTTAGCGCTTATGTAAATAAACTGGAGAGAGAGAGAGAAAAAACGATTGTGACGCACCAGTGAAGCGGCAAACGATGTGTTATTGTGCAACGGGCATATAACAAAAGAGAAACAACGCTAACACGCATGCGAGACGTACCGTGTAAACATTTACGAATTGACAGAAGCCATGATGGCGACGTTCCTTACCTTTTCAGGATTTAATGATTCATGGCGTTTAAAGGAGAGAGGTAGGCATCACGGTAAAAGCAGGTTAACGTTTTCGATAGCACCGTCGACCGGGAACGAGGGATTTCGCACGACCCTAGAAATTCCAATGACTTCTACTGGTAAATAACACCTCCATTACGGGCAACTGACAGTGCGGCCGCGCAGATCCAACAGGCAACTCTTTGGAAAAACAGATCGACAGTGATTTTCAAGGCTAACGTTCCACGCTTTCTTTTGTCCTTAGAAATGTATCGCAATTTTTTCATTCGTTGCTAGAACCTCGAGGTGTACCCGAAGGACCACCAACCGAGGTAACCTTACGACCGTGAATTGTAAACAATAGTTGCTGGAGTCGTTTCCTTATAAAGACAAACGACCGTCTACAAAATTACAATCATAAAACAACATCATGTAAAGTGCTGTAATCATTTCCCATTTTTGCGAATTTTTTCTCCACACGAGCTTAGATTTTCAGGAGAAACTTCAAATACTCGGTCTTTATATTTACATTAGTTTTCAAGACATTATGTATCTTATCTACTACATGTATATATAGGTACATTACATGCCTCTATTTGTATCGCAAAACATTACGAAATTGCTATGAATCATCGGTCTGCTGGAAGACAACGAATGCAATTGTGCAGCTAAATGCTAAATAGACTCGCGGCTTGAGAAAAGGAAGGGATTGCGATGCGCTTGGCATTGGTCGTGCGTTATCGGGTTTCCTTCGCGTACCGATACAATCATATTCGAGATATGCTGAGCCCCGTTTCTTATTCAATGATAATGTAAGCACGTAAGTTGTTATTGATAAATGTGGCGGTTCAATATTTACGTTGCACACCGTCGTTTTATTTTTGTTGTTTGTGAGGGAGAATGTGCCGCATGCGATATTTTTTGAAATTGTATTATGCGGCGTTCTTTCTTACAATCACAGATATACAGGGTGTTCAGGCTATTACTAGCCAGCGTTTTTTTTAATAAATAGTAAATATTAGAAAAATATGATAATTAATTTTAACGTGGTCGATTTGATGTTGATTAAATTAACGACCAGGTATATACTTATAGTCGTGAATTGTTAACAAATTATTTCGGTATACGGTGTTAATAAAAATAAAGGGGCAACATTGAACATTCTTTATTCAATTAAGGAGCAACGCACAAATTTATATATGCATAAATATATGCATATTAATATATGCATAAATAGTACTCTATATATCACCGAGTATTTAGAATTTAAAATATTTATATCGGTGTACACCAAGAATGGCATATTCTATGAAAGGATGATTCAACGTGAACGTATAATTACAGTTTTCAAGTAAGGTTGTCGCTGCTGCGTCGTTTCGCGGATTCATTAGGAATATTCCTGGAAGGCTCGCGACGAATCGGCACCGTAGGTTTTGAAGTGGCCGCACGCGATATATCACTGACGCGCGAACGATAGTACGGTAAAAGTCGACTGCGACACACGCCGCTCTCGATTATCGAATCCGCACTGTTCAAAATATCGATATACTGATTGACGAGGAAGTGCTGATAATATACCGCTGCGCTGGCTGACCGCTGGATTATTGAGGTTGATTTTTCGTTACTTCGTACGTGACATCGTTCTGCGTGGCGACGCGCGATTCCACCGCCGAGACGTTCTCGTTGGAATGAATGTCAGCAAAATCTGATACTGACTGGTACGGCACACGTGCCATAATGTCACCGAAAGACTCGGCCGAGGAGAGTTTTAGGATTCGTTTCTCTCCCTTGCACGAGAACCACCAGTGACCCGCCCCGACGAAATTTTCTTTGGCCGCAGCACGATCTTCGAACAATGGAGAACCACACAGAGGAGAACACCATCAACATGAACGGAAGCGGTACGTTCGATACACCAGCACATTCGCGAAATTGTTGTCAGTGTCACGTCAATGACAGAAACGCTTTGGTTCGTTTCCGCTCCGCTGCCGTCTATAACCCGTAGAGATTATAAAACTTACTTACTGTAACTTGAATGATTTCGTAGCACGTTCAGCATGCCATTTTATCTCTGTACGGTTCCTTCGGATTGGTCCGTGCATTGTTGTTCACCTTATTCGCCGGTGAACCGGATAGAATTAATTAACGAAATGTTTGCAATGATTCAGTGGAGCTGCAGGAGAAGATAAGTAGACTGGAATCGGAGAAAGTGAAGATGCAAGAGGAGTTCAATGTTCAGAGAGCGAAGATGAAGGAGCTGTATCTTCAGAAAGAAGGTAACCAAAACATTTTTGTATACTATTGCGTTAGACGTTATTAATTATAGCATATATTTGCAGAAGAGTTAAAGAGAGGATTAAACGACAATACCATCCTGCAAGAAGAGAACGCGAAGCTGAAGAGTGAATTGTACGAGGTGAAGAACGAACTGGATAGGACTAATCTAAATATTCTGAACGATGTACTGTTCGAGAAAAGGAAGGCTGAAGAGGAGATAGCGTCCCTGCAGAAAGTTATACACGAAACGGTAGAGGAGTCGTCGAGCTCGCAGAAACACATGGATACGGAAGTGTCCAAGTTGAAAGTGACCCTGTCGAAGTTGCAAGAGGAGAACAAGTGGTTAAAGTCGCAGTTACCCAAGGAACCGTCTGTGGATGGGCCGCAGCTATCGTTGACCTCAGTAACCAAAGCGCTAACACGAAAAGTAGTTTCTCAACTAGGCGCCGATGCTTTGTCTTTAGGTCCCGACAATCTCGAAGAAAGCATGAGGAAGGTAAAAAGATATGTACGTAAACATTAGGATACATGGTTTTTGAACTTTTCTGTAATGAACTCGCTAGTCGCGACGTCGCGTTCTCTCAGAAAACTGTTCACGAATCATTCCCGATGATCACACGATGAAGCATTTGTTTTATTACTTGTGTTTTTTTTCCTATCGATTTTACGTAGGTGTGCAAATATTAGAAAGTATTGCTTTATAGGCACAGGAAGATGCAGAAGTTCTGCGTTCACTGGTTGTGCCACTCGAAGAAGAGATTAAAGCGTTGAAAGAGAAATTGAGAGCCACAGACGACGAGTTACAGAAGTGCAAAGAAACGCAATCGGTAAGGAGACAACAACAGGAGCAGCCGGGTTCGTTCGAGCCTGCGTGCGACATGTGCGCCAATTACGAGACGCAATTAGTCAAAATACAAGCGACCACGAAAGATTTAGAGAAACAACTTTTGGACTCCGAGCGTATGCTGCAAATGCAGAAGGAGGACCTGGCCAAAGAGGTGGAGTTCCGCAAGGAAATGGAGGAGAAATGGAACGAAAAGAAGGAGGAACACAAAATCAAAGTGGGCGAGCTCACGGACACCTCGCAGACGGTGCAACAGAATTTGGTCGAGTTCAAGAAAGCTTTCGAACAACTTCAGAGAAACGCCAAAGAGGAGCTGATGAAATTGACGCGGGGTCGGGAGGAAGTACAGAGGCACCTTATCGCGTAAGGAAACTTTCTATAATCGTACAGCTTCGATATCGTTGTCCTTAATTTTAAACGAATCCCTTTACCGAGGCATTCCTGACAAAATTGTATTGAAAATCTAGCTGAATCTTTGCAGACTGCAGAAAGAAAATGAGAATCTCGTTGGTAAGCATAGTAAACATTCCCAGCAACTGCAGAGCGAGAGTATCAACATGCCGAACAACGTCGAGGAGCTTCATGTTAGTCTTTTGAAGATGCGCGAGGATCTGATCACTGCTAAAGTTGCACAGGAAGTCGCGCAAGAGAAGGAGGAAACGTTACGGTACGAGGTAACATTGCTGCACGAACAAATGGAACAAGAGAGCAGAGTAAAAGAACAAGAATTGTTGGTACTGAAAAATGAAATTAGCGGATTAAGGTACGGTTGCTCGATGTTCTAATCTTACGAATATTTGACGAACTAATGACCGTTCGGTTTCTCTAATCGTATCTCTTTTTCTTCGCGCAGAACTCACTTAGATAAATACATTAGGGATCATAGATCGCTTGCCCAAAGGGAAGAGAAACTCGAGCGTCTAGAGAAACAATTGGAATCTGTTTTGAAAGAGAATAAAGAGGCTGAATTAAAAATTGTTGAATTACGGCAAAGAGTTACCAGCCTGCAACAAGAACTGGACACTAGCGAAGCGGTACAGAAAGACTTTGTTAGACTGTCGCAATCGTTGCAGGTACGAAATACACAGGAAATTTGAGTAGGTACAATTGTCGGTTATATTACAAAATTGATTGTTTCCGATATAGGTACAATTAGAAAGAATCAGGCAAGCTGGTAGCGAAGTAAGATGGCAACACGAGGAGGATGTGGAGGAATGCCCCAGTTGTCATAACGCTTTCACGGTTACAAAAAAAAAGGTATTGTTGTCTCTTGTTCGTAGTTGTTTCGGCGTAGACTAAAGAAGTTGTATATTTCTCGCAGGCTCATTGCCGACATTGTGGCCATATATTTTGTCAGTCTTGTCTTTCACA
Organism: Lasioglossum zephyrum; assembly: GCA_028455615.1. Classification (NCBI taxonomy): domain Eukaryota; kingdom Metazoa; phylum Arthropoda; class Insecta; order Hymenoptera; family Halictidae; genus Lasioglossum; species Lasioglossum zephyrum. The sequence goes on from CM052327.1 coordinate 9,613,076, forward strand.
TGTCGTGAAAAGTGGACCGAAACAAAGACCATCCAGAGTCTGTGATGTTTGCCATACGTTATTGGTGCAGGATACAGCGCCGTACTTTAGCCAAGAACCCCCACACACACCTGATTAAATATTCTAACGCGAAACACAGTCCAGCAAGATGTGCAATATGAATTCGGTAAAATCAGCGTGTTAACGAGTTACGGGGTTCGACTACTGTGAACTTACCAAACATTCGAAGTTTCTTTTATTAGTTATGTAGTTGAAGGTCTCGAATGAAATGCAGGCAAATGCAAGAGATTATGTTTTGTTGGATTCGGAAAATCTAGTTTTACGAGGCACACTATTTTTTTTAACACTAGGTTCGCAGAATGCGTTCGAAGATTTCTTTGAGCATATATACGAATATGTAACTTTTTTTTATGGACTGTATCGAAGAATTGATTGCCTTGTCGGGCAATTGCAGTAGTCCAACCCGTTAACTGTACCTCTAGGTGGACACATGCGTCGTTGATGTAACAAATACTTCTGCGATCAGTTTCAGGACGATTTAGAAATGCTCTTAGTATGAGAGGATGCTAGATAAGATTCCTATTACCTGACAACTGGAGTGATAAGATAAATATCGTGTAAATACGAATTATGTACTACTTAATGTTTATTGTAATTTAAAAGATTAAAGCTTTTGAATGTATGTGTTATCCAAAAATTCATGAATATTATATGTCTATTGTCTTGTTATCTACATTATTAAAGGTACGCCTCGCATAGGGCTGACTATATTGGACATATTTCACTAATTGATTCGACTAAACAGTATTTATTGTTTCTTCAAGGTATCGCATATGCAAACGTCTATGTACGTACATACTTCTTCTTATTATAATATCACACCAAAACGCTAGAAGAAAGTGAACATTCAATAATATGCTGCTTGTGTTATTGCTTTAACGTAGATACCATGAAAATCGACAATTCATTGCGATTTATGATATATTGTTTTACTGAACAATGAACGGTTCCGTAAACAATATATGTACATTCTTTTTGTTAATGTCAATTTATTTTCACAGTTTGCTAGAAAAATTTTGCATTCTACCTGTGATTACAGGTGTGCGCATGCGTGTGTGCCGAATGAATCTGTGTAGTTGTAAATGCTGTTCATGAATCGTTGTTTTATAAACAAAAGAAAAGAAGTGTGCCATGAGCAAAATTCATTTACATTTATTCAATACTATTTACAGAGTTTGAAAAAAATTGCTCGACCACATCCTCGATCGGGTCTAGGTGTCTACCGATTAGAATCGAGAGTGGATCACTGAATTTCTCTTGTTCTGTTCTCAGTATCCTCCAATTGTTCAACAAGGTTTGATACTCCATCACTTTCTCGAGTTCGTCCCTTTGTATATGAAGATATAAAAGACCTTGGTAAATATATTTCAATCCACTGTAGTGTTTGCCGAACAATTTCATCCCTAATAATACGAACGCGTTAATTCACCGGCCATTAAACTGTAAAATAATCATTTCACACTTACAAATTGCAATACTGCGATGGTAAAGCTTTTCAGCGTCTTCGTATCGATACATATCGAAATTGTATAACGATGCTAAGTGTTCTAGGCTCAAGGCGACATCGTGATTGTCCGGTCCTAATGATTCTTCCATGATCCGTATAGCTCTGACATGCATTTCTGCTGCTTTCTGAACGTAGTATTACATATTACCCTGTATATCAGGACGTTTCGTTTAACTTCGTTACCCAGTCAACACGGCCTGCCGCCTAGCCCAGCCTGCAGATTACCGACCCGGACTGTAGGGTCTGGGCTTGGGACTCCTGCAACTGATCTGCACGCATAGGCGCGCACAATGGCCCTGCAGAAACAGAGCAGGCGTGCTGACTGGGTTATTATGGAACGTTTCATTCGCCTGTTAGTTACACCACAAGTGCCTACCTCAAACTGGCCCATAGATTGATAAAGGCGTCCCAGATTTCCATAATGCTTTGCGCAATGCGCATGGTTATCACCGAACACTTTCCTTGCTACTGCTAAAGCGTTATTATGACAACCTTCGGCACAGGTTAGTAGCGTATCCTGTGTGTCACGGTTTTGCATTGCTATTTCCTCCAATATTAACGCGTACACGTTCCTCGCAGTCGCGAATAAGAAATTATCTCTGGGCAAAAGCTTTTCCATAGTGTTTATCGCTATTACGATCTGTCTTCTGTGCGTGTATAAATCCGAGAGTTTAGAATCTGAATAAACTAAATAACTTGATTGTAAAATTGCTCTCACCTAGCTGTTTCAAAATTGCCGGTCTCGTGTTGGTAATCGTATGCGTACAAAGCGTACGCAAGATCTACGTACGCCAACGCGACATGTAAATTTAACTGGGAACACGACTTCATTAATTGCACTGCTTTCTAGAAAATATTATCGTTTAGGTATAAAACAAGTCGATCAAACGATGAATTCTAATGAATCGTAACAAGTGGTATGCTTACATTGTAAATTAGTACACTATGAAATAAGCAATCGACGTTTAATAAATATAATCCATAATCTAGGAGGGCTTTAGTGTGTACAGGATGGTTTGCTGGAAACTTTTGCCTGGCGATCCGAACAGCTTGTTTGATCAATAGACCAGCTTTCTCAAATTCTTGTTTGCACATACACGATTTTGCAGCTTGTCTTAAAACGTCGACAGTAACGCGAGCTGGCAATGTGCCTTTCAATTCCCTTAAAGCGTCCATGCTCCAACTGGAATAACAATAAAAATACAATCAGCAAAATCGGCCAACAACTAAGTGTCTACTCGCAATGTATAAGCACCTATAAGCGTCATGGTAGTTATGCGACATGTAACACATAAGACTGCATTCCATATAAAAGGCAGCAAAATTGCATTCAAATTGCGACTGTTGTAATTGTTTCCATGTCGTTATAGCTTTCGAGTATGTTTCCATTGCACTTTTGAACGAACAATATGCAGCCTGGCTGTGCAGCAATCTGTATGATTAGAAGTAATTTTATATTAATATGTTTCTGTGCAATTATTCGTACTATTTATATTGAAAACATGATATCGTGTTTACCTCTGTCTACACTCTAACGTTCTGTACCAATTTTCTGGTGTAGAATTGTTCAACAAACATAATTTCTCACATTCGAGCAATACTTGCTCGCTGTTAGGATAGCAGCCTGCATCACTGAAGAATCTACCAAGTCTCAGGCCTAAATTTATCATCCGAGTTTGTGCTTTTAGATTCTCGCCAACACAGTTGCAGCACTTAATGTATCTTTCTGTTAATTCTTCTTTGATCCTGATTCCATTGCTAACAAAGCCCTTTAAAGATAATACAAGGTGGACTCTTTCTCTCTCTCTCTCTATCAGCCTGGTGTTAAAGGCTTAGTTTCCACACCAAAGTCTCACCTCAAAGCATTTTAGTAAATCTACTTGCTGGCTCGTAACTTCTAACATCTTGGAAAAGACTTTCAATGTGCTCCATTTCAGTTCCTCGAAACAATGGGATATGCTAGATACCTTGTAAATCTGTAAAATTAAGGATAATGTATTTGTTTATTATGTTAGTGTCTTCATTTGCCTATTACCTATATGTATTTATACATTTTTATTGAGTTATTTATATTATTATGGTATACAAATTTGTAAATATATGTATACACACATGCACGTGCATATTATACTTATATGAATCGCTAGTGACTGGGTGAGTTTGAACAGCGGAACATGAAACGTTCTAAAGTTTACCTTGTAATAGGCATCGACCATCACTGTCGTCGGTAAAGTGGCCAGATGTTCATAATGTGGAAAATCGTGTTGACGTCTAAGATCGACTATTGTGGCCATGCTCAACTCATAAAGACTTTTAGGTGATTGTATACATACTTTATCGGCCATTTTCCTGGAGGGTAACAAGTAACTAATAATAAATAAATATCTGCTATAACCAGAGAAGATAGGAGAGTGCTCACGCTTAGGAATTCGGTACCTTCAAGCGTATTTACATAGTGCTGCATCCCCACCATCTACCCCAGATAGCCAAGCGACGCAAGAGCAGAAATCGAGACCGTCGAGCCAAAGGCAGGTATCGGGATTTACACGGGACGAAGGTCGCTTGAACGTGCCTAAGGACCAAGCTGACTCAAAACAGATTTTCGATCAGGAAAATTTCATAGTAGCTAGACTGTGCTGATCTCCTCAAAAGAGCGAATTAATTCGTGTAAAGGAGCGCATAGTTTTCCCGTAGTTGAAATTTCAATTTCAAAGGAACCGCCGAACAGTTGCGCCGCGAACGGCGATCTTCTGAACTACTCCGTACAGCGCCATTCTGTGTAGTGGCGGAACGCTCAAACTGTTAGCCAAATGTTATCGACTATCGATAACCAAGATGTCCGGCTAACAGTTTGAGCGTTCCGCCACTACACGGAATGGCGCTGTACGGAGGTCTGATTGTAGTTCCGAAGATCGCCGTTCGGCGGTTCGTTTGAAATTGAAATTTCAACTACGGGAAAACTATGCGCTCCTTTACACGAATTAATTCGCTCTGGGGTAACATAAATAACCCGTAAAATATCCATCCTTCCCGGCAAATATTAATGTCTCAGGGCTCCACTACCTCGTCATCATAGTATAGATACGTTACTGTTCTGAATGCGCATGCGCGAGATATTTTACACAATCAGAGGTGAGATACTAGCCTCAGTCAGCCTCAGTCAAGTACAAACATCGGACATCTTCACTGCTCTACTAATTTCGAAAAATTTATTGTGATTTAATTATATTACTCTCCCCCCTCCTTTTTCCCTGCCCCTAAAGGGTTCCCTACCCCTCCCGTTTCCATTCTTCACTTATTCAACCAATCAATCCCTTCATTTCCCTTCTCTTGGCCATTCTCTCCCACTTTCAAACCCCTTCAATCCTTCCACTTACCCCTTTCCTCCATTTCTCTACTTTCCTCGCGTTTCTGGCGTATG